>JAVJIF010012938.1:0-120634 GCA_038442645.1 Agave tequilana
GAGAGATTGCTGTTTTTTTTTTTTGGAAGGAGAATTTTTCCAGATCTAGGCTTGAGGAGAGAGATGGTTGCTTTACTTCTTCCCAAAAAGTCAAGGTCTTAATCCTTCTCATGCCACCTCATGAACTCTCTTCCCCAGGTCTTACATCTTGCTTCCACGTTGACCCACCCTCTCTTAATCTCTCTAGCACAACACAAAGTGGTATTAAAAACTGTTTTGATTTTTAATGAGGTCCTTAAGAAATCTCTATAGGAATTATGCAAATCCCCCTCTTACAACTTATAGTATTAACAACCTTTGTCTAAATCCCTATGTATCCATCCCTATACATAAATATATTTATATATCATAATATATACGTATGTAGATATTATGTATTCTTACTATATTTCTCCACTACTAAAATTTTTAACTCTTCTCAACCTAATTGTGAAAGAAATTATTTTAATTTTAATTTTTTTTTTAGATGTGAATCTGGATTAATTACGAACGGCTGTTACAGTTCTACCCTCCTCAAAGGAGTTTCGTCCCGAAACTTAACGTACCTTGAAACAATATCGGGTGAGACTTTTGCATTTCTTCTTCCGGTTCCCATGTACTTTCTTCAATCTTTTGACTTCTCCATAATACCTTTATTAAGGGAATCGTTTTATTTCTCAATTGTTTCTCCTTTCGGTCAAGAATTTGCACTGGCTCCACCACGTAAGACAGGTCTTCTTGAATTTGTAGTGGCGAATATTTAAGGACATGATTGGGATCCGATATGTATTTCCTTAGCTGCGACACATGGAACACGTTATGCACTTTCTCCATCTCGGGTGGTAAGGCTAACCGATAGGCCAAAGGTCAAATTCTTTCTAATATCTCAAAAGGTCCAACATACCGGGGTCCTAACTTGTTTCTTTGCCAATGCGCATTACCCCCTTTATTGGGGATACCTTGAGAAAAACTTTGTCTCCTTCAGTAAATTCTAGGGTCTCCGGCGTTGGTCTGCATATGCTTTTTGTCTGCTCTGAGCTGCCTTCATTCTCTTCCTTATTATCCGGATCTTTTCTGTAGTCTCTTGGACCATGTCTGGTCCTAGTAACCTTCGATCTCCCATCTGGTCAACGTGGAAGCAAGATGAAAGACCTGGGGAAGAGAGTTCATGAGGTGGCATGAGAAGGATTAAGACCTTGACTTTTTGGGAAGAAGTAAAGCAACCATCTCTCTCCTCAAGCCTAGATCTGCAAAAATTTCTCCTTCCAAAAAAAAACACAGCAATCTCTCCCTCTCCTTCTCTTCTTTCCCCTTCCCTTTTATTTTTCTCTCCACTCTTTTCTTTCTTTCTTCCCCTCTCCAGCAGGCGCAGCAGCAACCGAAGAGGGAGACAAGGGGGCTCGGCAGGTGGGGGAAGCCCAGCCAAGCACGCGCGCAGGGGGGCGCGGCAAGCGCGCTGCAGGAGCGCGCGAGCGCGCGCTGCAGGGCGAGCGCGCGCTGCAGGCGCGGGTGCAGGAGAGAGAGAGGGGTTCGGGCTGAGTTCGGGGAGGATTTGGGGAGGTCCGTATAGCCGGATCTCGCATTAATAGATCAAGAAAACAGATTTTTAAACAAAGGTAAAACACGAACTTTGCTTAATTTAGATTGTGCTTGATGCACCAAAAATTGATTATTAGGCCTATTTTGTTTAGGGCTTCAATTCGGGGAGTGGAATAGGCGAAATTCTCTACCGGGGCACTCGTCGGAAGCAAGGTGAGTAAACTAAGTGAGATTATAGTATCGTTAAATCCAAACGAATGGAACATGAGGCCGGTTAGGAATTAGGAAGGATTCATATGTAGACCGAGTAAATATTCGAACCCTTTAGTATTATGGAATTGATGTTATTCTTGCATTGTACATGCTAGAGTCATGAGTCTTTTAGGAGAGATCGTGTATTGATCAAGTTTATGTTGTTCCTCATGATTATGAAATAGAATCAACATGTATGTGTGTGGAATTCTAAATACGGCACTACATCGACAAACTTGAGGTGATGCATAGTCATATATGTAATATTTTAGATCCAACCTATCTAGATTTATGTTAACTCTTGATATGGTAATAATCCTATCTAGATTTATGTTAATCCTATGTAACGTGGCTTTTGCATATCATAAGGATTAGTACATGTGTAGATACATGCAAGTAGCCGATATAAAACTACTTTGTTATTGCATACGATATAAATACCATGTGTATGAAAATTTTATCATGCGTGTTATGTTGTTTTCCGGAGGAAGGGATCGGCTGGAGCCTGTAGGAGGGGGAGACGGAGGTTTATTATTATACATATGTAATCATAAGGAGGAAGGGGGCGAGCGAGAACCGACAGGAGGGGGAAGACGGTGACAACTGTGTTATAAATATATAAGTACGTATTATATATTATTTGGAGGAAGGGGCCGAGCGAGAACCGGCAGGAGGGGGAAGACGGTGACAACCACATTATGTATATGCATGTATTATATATATATTACTCAGAGGAAGGGGCCGAGCAAGAATCCGGCAAGAGGGGGAAGACGGTGACAACTGTAATTTGTCTCTATTTTGTGCTGAATGTAACGATGCTAAACCTAAATAAAGAAGTATGTAAGCCTAAATAAAATTCATGGTAGTTGAGACATCTATCTTAAATCTTAGAAGTATGTGGGAGTAAGACGGGAAATCCTTTAATAACTACAGGTGTCAACTTAAAACCTATTGATATAAGGAATTGAATTAGCAAATTTTTTGATTTGTTTACTCACTGAGCTGTTAAGCTCATTCCATTCTTTTTTTAACAATTTCAGGTTCGGACAGAGGTAAGAGGCCGATTTAGACTCTGAAATCTTAAGAAAACGGATTGATCGACTCTCCCATGCTTTACTTGTGGTCACCGCCTCTTCTTGTAATTTTGTTTACTTTTGTAGTACTTATTGTATGTATATGAGAACTTGATCTATGTGTAAGTAGTTTTGGATGTTATTACTGAAATCTAAGCCTTATGTGTGTGGCCATTAGACACAAGAACTTGAAATGTAAACTTGGTAGCGATGATGAAGGAAACTAGACCTTGCCATGGTTGATGTTATGTATTATTGGGATGAATGTCGTGACTCCTCATGGAACATAATTAGTGAATGTGAAGAAATGTGATGATAAATTCCTTTTTATGTTGATAAGTAGGTCAAGTACGCCGAAATGTGATGTTGGTGATGTTTAGGCCATTGTGGGCCAATATTGTTGTTATTGTAGCATGGCATAATCCATATTTTTAGGGAGGTGCTGTCAAAATTTTAAGAAAATTTTGTTTTGTTAGCCTAATACTATAATTAGAAGCTGGGACCGTTACAGTTGGTATCAGAGCGAGGTTGTTAGTTTAGATAAATAGATCGAGTATGGACTAATTGTATGGTTGTATGCACATTACATGTATGTTGGTGGGAGCAATAGGGAGGTTACTATAAGACCGTGGAATTTTAGGTGTATGGGTTCCCTGAAATGTGTGATATTCACCTGTTCTCCTACGTTCTAATCCGGTACCCGCATACTCTGGTTTGAACGGATCCTACGAGGGGTGCGGGCCTATCGTGTGGATCTTCAGTGGTATGGGACACTGAGATTGGGGAGCAAGTAAAATATCAGACAAGTCAGAGGTAACTCAACTGGAAGACACCTGAATTCTGTGAAATAATTGCAAGTTTTTCGATTGATATATATGTGTATATATATATATATATGCATGGTTAATCTACCATATTTTGAGGTTTGGGAAGGTAAATAATCTAATATGAAACTTTATCCTTACAGATGGGAGATTCTGATATGCCAGAGTTGTCATCCGAGAGCTCAGTGACGGAAAGTCAGAGTTGGATTGCAAATAGCATGGACTGGGATTACGAGTCCGATGAAACTGATCCAAAAACTATCTTTAGTGGACCCAAGGGTAGTGCCAATATGATGGGAGTAGTAGGACGCAACAATAAGAATACCATCAGGGATGCCGAAAGTATTATAAGAAACATGCCAGGGATTGAGGACCAGGAAGTCGCATCCGATGCTGAGGTGGAGTCCCCTGGGAAGATGTTTTATGGGGGTATTTGGTGGAATTCTAATTGGACTGAATATATGGATCTATATGATGATCATGAGTACTGGAGATGCGAGGATGACAGTATAATGGAAGAAGAAGAAGACCCCGAGGAAGAGGATCCAGAAGAAGACCCCGAGGAAGAGGATCCTGAAGAAGATCCAGAGGAAGGAGTCCATAAGGGGAAGCCTCAGCAGACGATAGTATGGACAAAAGCTTCACTGACTCAAACACCACTCCATGAATTCTGGGTCTAGTACATAGTATTTTGGGAGAATGAATATTTTGTGCTTGCATGTTTAGGACTTTGGGAAGGGTCTTGTATGCTTGTAAACAAAATGCGCAGAAATGGCGTATCTTAGTATGTGCACTTGCATCTTTTGTATGAATATAAGCATTCCATGTAAATCTTGTAACAAAAATATTTTGAAGTTATAATAGTAGTGGTATTTTGTATATGAAACTTTTCGTATTTTAAAGAATTTTGTTGATAACAAGAACTGTTAAATTTTCTAGGTATTGATGGATCTAAATTTTCCTCCACCGGATACTAATTCTGAAGGAAATGCCCCACCCCACAGTACGGTCGGGAGTGTCCACCCTCCGACCAATCACGAGACTATGATGGATCGATTCAATACCGACCAGAGAGCCCCTGATAGGATGCCAGATTGGTTGATGCAGTTAACAACTATAAGCAATCCACGCAGGGCTCTAGAACAATTTCAAAAGTTGAACCCCCCGCCATATAAAGGAGGAGCAGACCCAATACAAGCGGAGTGGCTTCGTCAAATTAGCAAAATACTAGACGTTATGGAATGTACCGAGGATCAAAGGGTATCTTTCACTTCCTCTATGTTCCAAGGCGAGGCGGAACGTTGGTGGGAGATGGTTAAAACTGGAGCCAAGTCCTTGGGAGAAGAAATTTCTTGGAAATTCTTGGTCAAAAAGTTCAATGAGAAATACATACCAGGAGTAGTGAGGGACAAGCTCGCAATGGAGTTTCAAGAATTAAAACAAAATCTAATGACGGTGAACCAATATGAAATCAAATTCACCCAATTATCAAGATATGCTGGTAAGTTGGTGTCTGAAGAAGAAGACAGAACAAAAAGGTTTGTACGGGGTTTGAGGCCAGAAATCAGAAGCCAACTGGTCCCATTCCAACTACAAATTTATAGTCAGGCTGTAGAGAAAGCTCTAGAAGTTGAAAGAGACCTGCAAGAAAATCAGGATGTAAGAACTAAAGAGTTGTCATCTGCCAAACGCTTCCGATATCTCAGCACACCAAGAATTGGATCAACCAACTTCAGGTTCGGCGGAGGAACTGGACCTTCATCAACACCAACTCCGAGAACGATGATAGACTCGTGGCCCATGAATGCAAGGTCCTTCCAAAACTCACCACACACATCTTATCCACGTCAAAATTTTGCGGGAGGAACGTGGTGTCCTCGATGCAACCGCAATCATACCGGAAGCTGCTTAGCAAATAAGCAATGTTTTGCCTGCGGTCAACTGGGCCACATGAGGAGGGATTGTCTGACACTACGTGGACATTCTGGTGCTGTTAGGGGGACGGGCAGGCAGACCGCAGGCATTGCCCCAACAGCCGGAACATCGGGAGCTTTTCTGCGATCTGTCAACACATTTCGACCAGCCATGACGCAGGCTTCAGTACAACAACCCAGGGCCCAAGGAAGAATGAATGCTTTAACCCAACAGGAAGTCCGGGCGTCTAATACAGTGGTTGAAGGTACTATTTGCTTATCTGGAACAATTGCTCGAGCATTATTTGATTCCGGTGCTATACATTCGTTCATTTCTTCATCTTTTGCCTCAAAAATTACTAAGATACCTGAACCCTTGAGTTTTCAACTGGTGGTGTCCACTCCGGTAGGCACAACATTGACCACTGATGCATACTATAAAGGATTTGAAATTACCATAGGAGAAATGAATGCACAAGCAGACCTGATCAAACTAGGAGAGATGGAATATGACATCATCTTAGGAATGGATTGGTTGTCAACATACCATGCACATGTAGACTGTCGTCTAAAGAAAATAATCTTCAAAATGCCGGGGGCCCCAGAATATATGTTTGAAGGGACAAAGAATAAAATAAGCATTTCCGTGATTTCAGCTTTAAAGGCCACCTTGCGACATGGATGTCAAGGATTTTTGGCAACATTATTAGCTAAGGAAAAAGAGGAAGTTAGAATGAAGACATAGCAGTTGTAAGAGAATATCCTGATGTGTTCCCCGAGAATTTACCAGGCTTACCCCCTGATAGGGAAGTAGAATTCTCTATTGATCTCCTACCTGGAATAGGGCCTATATCGAAGGCTCCCTATAGAATGGCACCAGCAGAGATGAAAGAATTGAAGGAACAATTAGAAGAATTATTAGGCCTGGGATTTATTCGGCCAAGTGTATCACCCTGGGGTGCTCCTGTGCTATTTGTAAAGAAGAAGGATGGAAGCATGAGACTGTGTATAGATTACCGGGAGTTGAATAAAGTCACTACCAAGAATCGATATCCACTCCCGAGAATTGATGATCTTTTTGATCAACTTCAGGGTGCCAGTGTATTTTCTAAAATAGATCTAAGATCTGGATACCATCAATTGAAGATCAAATCAGAGGATGTATCTAAGACAGCCTTTAGAACCAGATATGGGCATTATGAATTTTTGGTAATGCCATTTGGACTGACCAATGCCCCGGCAGCATTTATGGATTTGATGAATAGAATCTTTCAGCCTTACCTGGACAAATTTGTAGTGATATTCATTGATGACATACTAATCTACTCAAGAAACACGGAGGAACATGAAAAGCATTTGAGGATAGTATTGCAATTATTGAGGGAAAAATAACTTTATGCAAAATTCAAAAAGTGTGAGTTCTGGCTAGAAAAAGTTGGATTCCTCGGTCATATCATTACTAAAGAAGGAATATCTGTGGACCCGGCAAAGATAGAAGCAATTGAGAATTGGCCTCGACCCACCAATGTCTCAGAAGTACGGAGTTTCTTAGGATTGGCAGGGTATTATCGAAGATTTGTAGAAGGATTTTCTAGGATTGCGGCACCATTATCACAATTGACGAAGAAAAATCTCAGATTTCATTGGGGAGAAAGTCAGGAGAATAGTTTTCAAGAATTGAAAAATAAGCTAACTTCGGCCCCAATCCTAGCCATGCCCTCTGGAACTGAAGGATATGTTATATACAGTGATGCATCAAAGTCGGAGCTGGGGTGTGTTAATGCAGCATGGTAGGGTAATTGCATATGCCTCCAGACAACTTAAAAACCATGAGAAGAATTATTCGACCCATGACTTGGAACTGGCTGCAGTTATATTTGCTCTAAAGATATGGCGACACTATCTATATGGTGTATCTTGTGATATATATACAGATCATAAAAGCCTGAAGTACATATTTACCCAAAGAGAATTGAATATGCGTCAAAGAAGATGGTTGGAACTAATGAAAGATTATGATTTGACCATTCATTATCACCCTGGGAAAGCCAACATAGTGGCAGATGCTCTTAGTCGCAAATCGGGGGGATCTTTAGCTACACTATTAACTCAACAGGTCAGTTTACTAAAAGAGATAGAAAGGATGCAGATAGAGATTCAATCAAAGGAAACCATAATGGGAAATAGTCAGATGAATCAAGTTAGAGTTGGATTTGATCTTCATGATAAGATCCAACAGGCACAACAGAATGATGAACAGACAGCTAAGAATATCGAGAAAGTGCAAAAAGGCGAAACACAATATTTTGTCATTGATAAAGGATTACTGAAAAAGGGAAGCCGAGTATATATACCCCCAGACTTCGAACTCAAGGAGCAAATATTGAGGGAAGCCCATTGCACCCCTTATACAGCACACCCTGGGGCAACCAAGATGTATCAAGATCTGCGAGCAAATTTTTGGTGGGAAGGGATGAAGGATGACATAGCCAGGTTCGTGCAGAAATGTTTAATATGCCAACAAGTTAAAGCGGAACATAAGAAGCCCCCGGGACTGCTAATGCCACTCCAAGTTCCTGAATGGAAATGAAATCACATTACCATGGATTTTGTGACAGGACTTCCCAAATCCCCTCGTGGACATGATGTTATATGGGTGATAGTTGATCGACTCACAAGTCCGCGCATTTCTTACCCATTCGAATAGATTACTCGATGGATAAGTTAGCGCAAGTCTATCTCCAAGAGATAATTAGAATTCATGGAGTGCCCGAAACTATTGTGTCGGATCGAGACCCTCGGTTCCAGTCTAGATTCTGGGTCAATCTATCTAAAGCCCTGGGAACCAAGCTACACCCTAGCACGGCAGCACACCCACAGACTGATGGACAGTCTGAAAGAACTATTCAAATATTAGAGGATATGCTAAGAGCATGTACCTTAGATTTTGGGGGCAATTGGGAGAAGTACCTGCCATTAGTAGAGTTCGCATATAACAACAGCTACCAGTCCACTATAGGAATGCCACCCTTCGAAGCTTTATATGGAAGAAAGTGTAAATCACCAATTTGCTGGGAAGAGATGGGAGATCGAAGGTTACTAGGACCAGACATGGTCCAAGAGACTACAGAAAAGATCCGGATAATAAGGAAGAGAATGAAGGCAGCTCAGAGCAGACAAAAAGCATATGCAGACCAACGCCGGAGACCCCTAGAATTTACTGAAGGAGACAGTTTTTCTCAAGGTATCCCCAATAAAGGGGGTAATGCGCATAGGCAAAAGAAACAAGTTAGGACCCCGGTATGTTGGACCTTTTGAGATATTAGAAAGAATTTGACCTTTGGCCTATCAGTTAGCCTTACCACCCGAGATGGAGAAAGTGCATAACGTGTTCCATGTGTCGCAGCTAAGGAAATACATATCGGATCCCAATCATGTCCTTAAATATTCGCCACTACAAATTCAAGAAGACCTGTCTTACGTGGTGGAGCCAGTGCAAATTCTTGACCGAAAGGAGAAACAATTGAGAAATAAAACGATTCCCTTAATAAAGGTATTATGGAGAAGTCAAAAGATTGAAGAAACTACATAGGAACCGGAAGAAGAAATGCAAAAGTCTCACCCGATATTGTTTCTAGGTACGTTAAGTTTCGGGACGAAACTCCTTTAAGGAGGGTAGAACTGTAACAGCCGTTCCTAATTAATCCAGATTCACATCTAAAAAAAAATTAAAATTAAAATAATTTCTTTCACAATTAGGTTGAGAAGAGTTAAAAATTTTAGTTGGAGAAATACAGTAGGAATACATAATATCTACATACGTATATATTATGATATATAAATATATTTATGTATAGGGATGGATACATAGGGATTTAGACAAAGGTTGTTAATACTATAAGTTATAAGGGGGGGATTTTGCATAATTCCTATAGAGATTTCTTAAGGACCTCATTAAAAATCAAAACAGTTTTTAATACCACTTTGTGTTGTGCTGGAGAGATTTAAGAGAGGGTGGGTCAACGTGGAAGCAAGATGAAAGACCTGGGGAAAGAGTTCATGAGGTGGCATGAGAAGGATTAAGACCTTGACTTTTTGGGAAGTAAAGCAACCATCTCTCTCCTCAAGCCTAGATCTGGAAAAATTTCTCCTTCCAAAAAAAAAAACAGCAATCTCTCCCTCTCCTTCTCTTCTTTCCCCTTCCCTTTTATTTTTCTCTCCTCTCTTTTCTTTTCTTTCTTCCCCTCTCCAGCAGGCGCAGCAGCAACCGAAGAGGGGAGGCAGGGGGGCTCGGCAGGTGGGGGAAGCCCAGCCAAGCGCGCGCAGGTGGGCGCGGCAGGCGCGCTGCAGGAGCGCGCGAGCGCGCGCGCGCTGCAGGCGAGCGCGCGCTGCAGGCGCGGGCGCAGGAGAGAGAGAGGGGTTCGGGGCTGAGTTCGGGGAGGAGTTGGGGAGGTCCGTACAGCCGGATCTCGCATTAATAGATCAAGAAAATAGATTTTTAAACAAAGGTAAAACACGAACTTTGCTTAATTTAGATTGTGCTTGATGCACCAAAAATTGATTATTAGGCCTATTTTGTTTAGGGCTTCAATTTGGGGAGTGGAATAGGCGAAATTCTCCACCGGGGCACTCGTCGGAAGCAAGGTGAGTAAACTAGAGAATAAACAAGTGAGATTATAGTATCGTTAAATCCAAACGAATGGAACATGAGGCCGGTTAGGAATTAGGAAGGATTCATATGTAGACCGAGTAAATATTCGAACCCTTTAGTATTATGGAATTGATGTTATTCTTGCATTGTACATGCTAGAGTCATGGGTCTTTTAGGAGAGATCTTGTATTGATCAAGTTTATGTTGTTTCTCATGATTATGAAATAGAATCAACATGTATGTGTGTGGAATTCTAAATACGGCACTACATCGACAAACTTGAGGTGATGCATAGTCATATATGTAATATTTTAAATCCAACCTATCTAGATTTATGTTAACTCTTGATATGGTAATAATCCTATCTAGATTTATGTTAATCCTATGTAACGTGGCTTTTGCATATCATAAGGATTAGTACATGTGTAGATACATGCAAGTAGCCGATATAAAACTACTTTGTTATTGCATACGATATAATATCATGTGTACATGTGTATGAAAATTTTATCATGCGTGTTATGTTGTTTTCCGGAGGAAGGGATCGGCTGGAGCCAGTAGGAGGGGAGACGGAGGTTTATTATTATACATATGTAATCATAAGGAGGAAGGGGCCGAGCGAGAACCGGCAGGAGGGGGAAGACGGTGACAACTGTGTTATAAATATATATGTACGTATTATATATTACTTGGAGGAAGGGGCCGAGCGAGAACCGGCAGGAGGGGGAAGACGGTGACAACCACATTATGTATGCATGTATTATATATATATTACTCGGAGGAAGGGGCCGAGCAAGAATCCGCAGGGGGGTGGAAGACGGTGACAACTGTAATTTGTCTCTATTTTGTGCTGAATGTAACGATGCTAAACCTAAATAAAGAAGTATGTAAGCCTAAATAAAATTCATGGTAGTTGAGACATCTTAAATCCTAGAAGTATGTGGGAGTAAGACGGGAAATCCTTTAATAACTACAGGTGTCAACTTAAAACCTATTGATATAAGGAATTGAATTAGCAAATTTTTTTGATTTGTTTACTCACTGAGCTGTTAAGCTCATTCCATTCTTTTTTTAACAATTTCAGGTTCGGACAGAGGTAAGAGGCCGATTTAGACTCTGAAATCTTAAGAAAACGGATTGATCGACTCTCCCATGCTTTACTTTTGGTCAATTGTCTCTTCTTGTAATTTTGTTTACTTTTGTAGTACTTATTGTATGTATATGAGAACTTGATCTATGTGTAAGTAGTTTTGGATGTTATTACTGAAATCTAAGCCTTATGTGTGTGGCCATTAGACACAAGAACTTGAAATGTAAACTTGGTAGCGATGATGAAGGAAACTAGACCTTGCCATGGTTGATGTTATGTATTATTGGGATGAATGTCGTGACTCCTCATGGAACATAATTAGTGAATGTGAAGAAATGTGATGATGAATTCCTTTTTATGTTGATAAGTAGGCCAAGTACGCCGAAATGTGATGTTGGTGATGTTTAGGCCATTGTGGGCCAATATTGTTGTTATTGTAGCATGGCATAATCCATATTTTTAGGGGAGGTGCTGTCAAAATTTTCAAGAAAATTTTGTTTTGTTAGTCTAATACTATAATTAGAAGCTGGGACCGTTACAGTGTGAGTGTACTATACTTTACTGACTCATTAATAACATCATTAGTAACCTCAGAAGAAATATGAACATCTTCGACAATCCTCGAATTATCAGTATCACAATTTACACATTATCAGTATGTTGACTCTTTGAGAGGTACTGATAATCATAATGCTCAAATTCTCCACACTTAGAACACTTAATCGAGAGGCACTCATAAGCATAGTGTCCATATCCCTCATACGTAGAACACTGCTCTCTGATTTTGAAAGTGGACAATTCTAACTCTAAAATCAAAAGAAACATCTCTTTTGACAAACTTCATGACATGTAAAATCAACTCTCTTTTGAAATCAAGTCTTAATCTGTTATATAACATATATATATAGTAAGAAGATGGTTTATCTGAAAGTCACATTCAAATACAATCTCCTCAAATTTAAGCTTATACTCGGTAACAGACGAGTCTCTCTAACGTAGATAAAACAACTCTTTAAACAATCGGGATCTAGAGGAAATAAATTCTTTCTTAAGCTTTTCCTTCATTTCATCCCACGTCGCCATAGGTCTGAAGTATGCTCTCTCTAGTTATCTTTTTAGGTAGTCCAATAATCTAGAGGCTGAAAATTTTAGTTTCCACTTAGCAAACTGGACTCTACGCGCATCAGAAAATTCATACAAGTCAAAATAATATTCCATGTGCGCTATCCAATCACAAGATTTGCGAGAATCATAAGTACCATAAAAACAAGGAGGCGCTGCGCTGTTTTTTCATTGGACTTCTCTCCTAATAACACGCCAAACATAATAATTCTGCTCTCTAGTGTGATGTGATTCTGTGTTTCGTGACTCACACCAATCATAATAATTACACTCTCTAGTGCGATGTTGTGAATTCATACTTCGTGACTCATGCCAATCATAATAATTACATTCTCTAGTGTGATGTAAATTCATGTTTCGTGACTCTAAGAGATGTCAAAATCTCGTATTGAACTCAGACATATCTATAACTTAACCTAAGACAAATTGCAATGCAAAAGAGTACACACAAGCGGATGATTATGCAAAGTTTCTAAACTCAAATAAAACTAAATGCGTGTACTAAATAATGAAAATTACCACCCTAAAAAGCTCAATCTCTATATGCAAAAAACTGTAATCCTAAATGATGATGTGAAGCAAATAATGAGATCAATAAACATAATTATATATAATAAACTACAAATAAATGCACAACCACCAGAGTTTGCAAGAAATGAACTTAAAAAATTAGATCAAATTACGACATCACCTGACGAGATGATTAGTTCACGTTCAAGCACAAGTCCTATTAGAGTCTTTAGACGAGTCTTCATAACTAATGACTGAAATCTTGCAGGGAAGCTCTAGAACAGCTGTAACACAAATTGAACGTGATTAGAAAAAATTGCTTCAAAAATGGCTCATATTGAGTTTGAAATAGGCTCAAAAGACTTCTAAACCAATCTGTTGTGTCGGGTTCGAGTCGGCACTGAGTCAAGACTGAGTCAGCTCGGTTCGGCTCCGTCGGCTCAGGTCGGGTCGGCTCGAGTCGAGTCGAGTCGACTCAGCTTGGATCGCTATTGGGTCGGACTGCACTTTGGTCTACTAGCGGGTCAGGTTGACTTGAGTTGGATCCAGGTCGGATTGAATCACTTTCTGGTCGGTCCCGATCACTCAAACCCATACTGACTAGGATTTTCTTGTTATCGAGTATCGGATCCGGGTCAAAATAAGACCCGACTCGTGCCTGCTTGTGGATGCCTATTGTCGATTTCGTCGCGCCAGAGTATGAGGTTGCTGTCAGAGGTCGAGGGAAGTTGGTGGTTCACTAGCGAAGAGACTCGGCGAGGTGGATGTCGACGATGCTCGAGAAGGAGGCGGCGATAAAGTTGGTGGATGTTGTTGCTGATGGAGATATCGATGAAGACAGCGGCGATGGTAAAGATGAAGATCGAAGATGAAGATGATCAGTAACTTGATCGTGATGATGTTGCAGCGGCGATAGGGTTCAAAGTATCGCTCGTTCCAGTTATGACTCGTCCAAGTCGCAATCGAAAGCTCGCCGCAACGAAACTGAGACCTGAGCCGCAGTTTGTGAAGGATTTTGACCGACTCGGGACTACTCAACTTGAATCAATCGAGTCTACCGAGTTGGTCAAAATTCGGTTATAGACCCGTGAACACGGGTTTTAAAAGGAGAAAATTTAACTCGTACCGATCCAGACCTCCGCCGCCGTTCGCCTGCGAGACCGCCGCCACAGGTAACTATCTCTCCCTCTATCCCTCCGTTCCTGATCTCCCTCGCAGTCTCTATCTTCCCGGTCTCTCTCTCAGCCTCTTTCAGAGTGGACATGATAATTACTCACAGGGTTATTATAGTCTTGAAGGTCATATGCAGGATTTGAGTTTGATATCAGGCCAACATTATGGTGTGAAATATGGCTATGGCCACAGACCACAACTTGAGTGATCTGCGAGTATTAGTATTGGTGTATATTATGATCGTGCTCGACTGAAATATAATGATCATGGTGAATATTCTAGAACTGACACAAGTGAAAATTACTATTATGGAACCGATTAATTTTCTACTAACACTAATATCAAAGTTTTGAGTATTATTGTCATAAAGTTAATATTGCACAACTGCTGTCGCCATATTACTCTAATGATGGATCATCTAGCCAATCATCTCAGCCTACCAGATCAAACCAACATTCATATTATTATCTTTATGGAAACTATATACATAATTTCTCTACTTATCGCAGGGATGATTACGATGATTTTGTGCCTCATCGCAATTCAATGTGAAAATAACTACATTATGCAGATATTTATGAAAGTAACTATATTATGCATGTATTTTGATATGTTTCTACCGATGACGCATATATTTATGCATTCTCTTTATGTCTAGTATGCTAAATGATATGTTTTGAACATGTGATATATAAATATTGATGTCTAAATTTTTTTTTTAAGCTTTGTTATGATTTTTCAGATTTTTTTAGCTTTTTATGTAGCGTTTCGCACATATTGGTCGAGTCTGTTCTGTGACGCCGCAATCGATGCGTTTCAGTGCCTATCGAGTCATCGGCCGAGACCGAAACTTTGAACCATGAGCGGTGATGATGGAGACGAAGGCCGTCAGCGTCGATCTGAGATGCAGCAAGGTTAGATCTGATGAAGAAGAAGAGGTGGAGCGGGATCTCGACGAAGAGGGCTGAGGTCGACAAAAGTCTGGATCTGACATCCGGATCTGGCTCTTAGATCGACGAAGGCGGGAGGGAGAAGTGAGATCGGGCTGCAGCGGCGAAACAGGGTGGCGGCAGCGATGGTTACACGAGATCGGGACTGCGGCGGCGGAACAGTGGCGGCGCTGCTAAGGTTAAGGTTAGGTGAGAGAGGAGGGAGATGAACAATGTTGCTTTGAAATTTTTTATTTTTTCTCTTTTCTTTTTCTTTTTCTCTTTTTTTGTTTCCCCCCTTTTTTCGAAAATCTAAGAAATCTAAACTTGGGAAGATTTTCCAATGTGTTTGATCGAACGGTCGATCTCACCCCCAAGCAGAAAAGAGGGGTTTGACTAGAATGATGCAGAATGTAAAAATTCAATCAGCAAACAGACATAGACAAGAATTTTTACGTGAAAATCCAAAAATCGGGAAAAACCACAGAGAGGAGAGAAAGAATTCACTATCTTTTGAGGGTTACAGTGAAACTCAGTGGAGAATTCTTCTGTTTACAATTTTCAGATCTAAATTGATCTGGTGCTCTAGTCTGATTCGATCTTCCTTCCTCTAGGGATTTCTGGGAGTATAAATACCCTGAAGAAGCGTAACTGATGGCGCTGATCTTGAGATTCTCATATATGTACGATTTTCTTATTGAAATCGTTCCATAACTGCTCAGATTAATGTGTTTGAATGTTGGGATTGACATGCCGAGGTATCCGCCATAATCATAACTGCTCCACTGGAATAGGTACGTGTTTAGAACATGGGGATATCACAACGAGAAGGTATGAGGTCCTTTCCTCGGGGTGAGTGTGAACTTGGGGCGAGACCCAAAGTCTCTCTTCTCGGGGCAAGGCCCGAGGTGTCTCTCTCCTCTGGATTGAATGTGAAACTTGATATGGCAAGCTTGGTCTCCACTTGTGACAATCTTAGCGCAGCAGGACACGTGGCTTGATCATGAATAATAACCAGAATTGACCACTACAGGAGGAAAGAAGAGATAGATCTAGATCTAGATTATTTGCGGGAGATGGATCTAAGCAAATTGACAGGAATTGGAAACCTGACTCTGATATCAAATTAATTAATATAAGGAGATCACAATCACCTTCAATCCAAATAGACAAGAAAACTGGGGTTTTGAAAAAAAAAATAGAAAGGGAAAATTAGGATTTGAGATAAAGAAATAAGAACTGAATAAATTTGGGCTTTACACCCCTTGCACACAATCAGGCTTTATACCCCTTATACCAAATTGGGCTTCACACCCCTTACATCAACCATAAGATCTCATATTTCAAGAATTTAACTAAAAATTTGCATTCATTCCCAATAAGAGAAGTCTTGGGGCCTATTTATAGGCTTCAAGACTTCCTCTTAATATAACCGATGTAGTACTAAAGTTTCAAATAAAAGAAAACATCTAAATTCAAAGTAAACTAAAGCATAACAATAACTAGCAAACAGAGTGATGTCCTCATCAGCCTCAGAACGTGAATCCATCTAACACCACATAGGGAGATGGGCTCAAGTTAACAGAAAGTCAGTTTATTCAGCAGGCTACAAGCTGCAATATTTTAATATTTAGCTGCAATACTTTAATACTTAATAAATGCACGCGAACTTGATTGCATTTGTTGCCTAAATATTTCTACACATCAAATTTTAGTTTGGAGCCTTCAAAGAATAAATTATCTATCGAACGGTATATGCACCTCACAAATTGTTGAAAAGCACAGAATTAAAAGGATGTTATTTTTCAAAGAATCACAAAGCAGCACAAAAGGGAACCCCCTTAAACTAAAACAATGTAGCACTTCAGAAAACCCATCCTCACTCAGCCATGATGCTCTCCATCATTAGGGGCTTTCATGTACCGCTTTCTATTCCGAGTGGTCTGGTAATTTCAAAAAATACTATACACAGGTTTCAGTGTAATGCATCTACTATCAAATCAAATCTTCTACTCTACAAGTATCCTGAAAAGTTGAAGTCGTGATTAAGAGAACTTCTGGCAGTGGTTGGTTTGCAATTATATTTATATCAGGTAATTTTGAAAAATACTATACAGGGGTCTCACTGTAATGCATCTACTGGCAAATCAAATCTTCTACTCTGCAAGTATCCTGAAAAGTTGAAAATCGTGATTAAGAGAGCTCCTGGTAATGGTTGGTCTGCAATTATACTTAATCAAAGCCATGCACCACATGTTATTGCAAAAGGGTCATTGCCTTTCTTTCTTCTACTTCGAAAGCCGCTGCTTCAACTTCAGCCACACGAAATTATTCTCTTTATTTCTCATCAAATGAATGACATCTTCTTTTGGAAATCCCAGCTACTCCTAGCATGATATTGGGGAATCTCGCTGCTATTACTCAAATGAGATTCCCTAATACTTGTATATTTGTCTATCGGTCAAATCAGATATGTAATTATTGAAACCAGCTCTGAATTCTGCTTAATCAAATCCAACAAGCAATTGATACCCAAAGTGCAGTCCCAAACACTCTCATTATGTTGCTTACAAACTATGGAACCAAACCCCACAAATGATAGTAGCAAGGCCAAGCGAATACGGAACTTCTGCACATTCTTGAATGCCACAACATGCTAAGGAAGTTACTTACTATTTTGTCCCATTCAAAGAAGCAATCTTATAAATGGAAGATATTGGATATATGACAGCCAAGGGGATCCCATGTTGCGACAATAAGAAAATAGCGAGCAATATGGTGGGTGAAAGATACATGTAACCTCATGCACATAAGCAGTGGCAAATTTAACATAAGTAGTATCCTAATTGTCATCAACCCAATAAATTTATAAAGTATAAATGTAAAAATGTTCAAAAAAGGTAGATGCATATCATGCAACCAAACAAGCAATATAATAAGCATGGTTTGAAATCTCTGTATCAGTATCGGTTCATTTTTTTTAGTATCAATTTCGGCAATATCGGGGTCAATGTCGGCAATGTCGGCCACGTCGGTAATATTGGCTCCGATACTGGTCAATATTTTAGGGATAATATCGTATTAGGTACCTCAAAATCCAAACGATATTGCTGATATATATCAGAATTGGCCGATATTTGAAACCATAATAATAAGTATAAAAAATGAAAGTTAGAAACATAAGAAATAAATAAACAAATAAATAAACGATCACAATACTTATAGTTCATATATAAAATATGATGTTCAGGACATGTT
Organism: Agave tequilana; assembly: GCA_038442645.1. Classification (NCBI taxonomy): domain Eukaryota; kingdom Viridiplantae; phylum Streptophyta; class Magnoliopsida; order Asparagales; family Asparagaceae; genus Agave; species Agave tequilana. Next base: position 18,314 of record JAVJIF010012938.1, read on the forward strand.
GGGCAAAATGTCTGGCAATGTGTCGGATCAAATATGATATATTGGGGTCATTGACTGAATTTTAAAAGCTCCTCTATCTACCGTCGTGGCGTTGAAAGTTCACATGACATGTTGGATGGTATGTTGAAACATGTCAAGAACATTAGAAACAGTATAGGAGGGTTGGAGCTTCCAACCTGTACCTTCTGCTTCTGCAAGGTAGTTTAGTGTCTCCTGAATTTTCACATAATGCAGTATTTCAGAACCTTTTTTTTTTTTTCCTTCCCTACCTCTCCCTTTGAACCAACTTTTCTATTTCATAGATTAAAAAGGAAAAACTGATGCAGCAGCCATACTATCATTCCCAAGCACTCTGAACCCCCTTGCAGTGGCAAATAGCAAAAGGAATCATAATAAGACAGCATTCACATCTGGTTTTCAACCATCTTCTAGCTTCCATTTTGCATGGATTTAAATTAATGGTCATGTGCAATATATAATAACAACAAAGAGTTCATTCCAAATATTTCTTTGTTACAAGTCATAACATGTGTCCTTTTTCTCCATTACTCATAATTAATGTCTATTTCCTCTTTCAAAGTAGCAACTACCTTATCCTTTATTCCTGCACCAGCCCAGGTTCATTTTGATCTACCCTAGTCCTAGCACCTCCAACTATGATAATTTATCTTAACTGTGGTTCATAAATCATCACTTTCCACTGCACCTGCTCATCTTAAACAATTTGCCCACATCTTATCATCATGGGTAGCATTCAAAGAATATTTCTAAAAACATAGCACTACTCTGGAGTAGTTTCCAAACTGTTAATTTGCCAATGAGTGCTTTAAAAGAATTACAAATGTACATCCATTGCTAGAACAACTAGATATAGAAATTAAACAAAGTAGTTTCAGTTAGTGAGTTCACACTTACTCATAGGTGTTATCTACAACGAGCCATGCGCCTGCACTCTTACAGAGATCCGAAATTCTCTGGAGAGGACATAGTAAAATATATAATTATATAAAAAAAACTGGTGGTGTGGTTGTGAGCATGTGCATGTGGGTGTTCATGCTGTTGACTGCGTGTGTGAGTGCGAGGGAGGGAGGGAGCAAAGGACCTGCAGGAGCAGCTTTGGGATATAGGCACCAGACGGGTTTCCAGGATTTACAACAGTAACAAGCTTTGGAACTGGTTTATCATCTTGCTTTGTTAGAACCTTTTCCAACCAAACTACAGCACAAAAGTATTAATCAGAATCTTGAAATTTTGGATTAAAAGAGAGGCTAGTCTAGGGAGAACCACCAATGTCATATCCATCACATTCAAAATGCAGTCAACCAAAAAGTTAGAAAATACGAAATTGATATGTACTTTTGGTATGCCTAGGAAAGTTTAAATAAATTTCAATTTGTATATCTGGTAACGTTTTAGAAGTATATACATTAATTTAATCTCAAACCTTTCAGTCGGCATCATTTTCAGGTATGCAAATATACAATGTATGCTCAATACAAAAGAAGCAGCGTAAACGTCACTCATAATAAAATTTCTGAAGAATGATAAGACGAGTTAAACAATTTAATGGATCTTAATACAGTTCTGTTTTTCATGAGTTCCCAGAAATATGGAGTAAAAAGATTCCATCCGAAGTCTATTTTGAAATGAATAGAGTTCTATTTAGCACCAGTCAGTAGTGTTCTGCTATATACCTTAGATGAATATCATTTAAGTGACTTTAACTTCAACAAGAATAGTTCAAAGTTTAAACAAGGGTGAAAAATTCTTTGAGATATAGTTTCAAATGATAAAGATTGGTTATAATGTCAGTTATAGCATTTGGCCGCCGCTAAATGAGACCATACATGGATGGAGTAACATGCATCACTATGATATCTTGTATTGATAGGTGTCACTTCTCAAGCAGCGAAAGTTCGCAAATCGGTCAACATTGCACTTGGCGCAAAGCAAGGAATCTTACCTACATCTGGTTGAAGCGTCTTGGGATTGCTAGGACCAACCAATATGTCAGTGACACCTGTCATCTGGAAGGACATGTACGCATTGAAGTAATACGGTGTGAACATCACAACAGAGTCCCCAGCATCACATAATGTAAGCACAATATTTACAAATGCCTGTTAAATAGATAAAGGAAAGATGAGATAAGAGTTCATAAATATCAAACAACCTGTACAAAAGAGAACAAAACCGAAGACTATCTTACTGGTGTGACTATAAAAAATGCATAAAAAAGCAAGTCTCACTAGAATCTAATTCCAAAGAAAAGAAAGTGCAAGGTCAACAACAAATCTTATCCCGAACCTTTGGGGTCGGCCACATGAACCTGTTTTCTCCATTTCAGCTCTATTAAGGGCCATCTTAGATTTTCAATCCATGTTCCTTCAGGTCTACTCCTGGTCATCCTTGCTCCATCAACCACAATAGTATCAATCCTCTAACTACAATTAAGTATAAATTGAGGGATAACTGTGGAGATGGTTTGAGCATGTGCAATGAAGACCTTTTAGTGCAGTCATTGGAGGATTGACATGATTGTAGTTGATGGAGCAAGGACAAAGGGTAGACTAATCAAACATGAATCAAGGCCATTAAAAAGGATATGTCATATGTTAGCCGTTAATTTGAAAATATGCAACATCTTTCAGAAAAACTTAGAGCTCCCGTTGGTATGAATAACTTTTACTTGAAGGCTTCATTCAAACCCTTTACAAAAACGATAAGATTAATGGTACCATCAGATGCAAATTTATACTAAGTAGATTTCCATTACCAGCATAACCTTTAATAGATCAGAAGTGTAGGAAAGAACCTCAATACTTGGTGACTAGGTGAATAGTTCACACTTTCACACTGCCAGTTGAAGCTTCTAACGCTGATCATTTACCTAGATGTAGCTTCTACCGCTGGACGAAACTCCCGATTGTGCCTCAAGGGTAATAGATATTTTTTTGCATAGTTTACACTAACTTAATGAAGGTGGAAATAATCATTAACTTTTCTCTCAACAAAAGATAGCCCTAGCATCATTAACACCTTTAACCTTGCCAAGTCCAAGAACTTGACAAGGTGGAATAATCATTGACCTTTCCTCAAACAAAAGATATTGTTAGCATCAATAATACCTTTAACCTTGCCTAATTCAAGAGTACCGACCATCAGTAGCTGGCCTATCAACAGATACAACATTCTGTTTTAGGATTCAAATGAAATATAATGATCTCCTTAAGAATATATTTGATAATTTGTGAATAGAACTTATGAAGCAATCAAGAATTAATAATGTTAGAATATAAATATATTATCCTCAACCCTAGGGATGAGAATTCTGACCCGACCCGAAATTATGGTATGGGCTTAGCCTATAAGGGTTTGGGTCATAATTGGGTCACCCGCATGACCCGAGAGTTAAACAGGTCGGGTCTGGGTTTTAACTTAACTTGATTACGAGCTGATTAGACCTGTTTAAAAATATCACGTGTATATAATGTCTTTTGACTTCTTTTAGAAACTCTTGAAATTTTCTTTCAATGCATCCCTTTCCTTTGATCCACGGTTTTAGTCCCAAATTGCAGAATCCTTCCTCCTCCCTCTCCCGTTCCTTCCCTCTTCAAGTCGCCAACCTCAAACTGGATCTCGTGTTTGGCGTCGCTGAACTTGATCTCATGCTCGCTGTCCCTAAACTTGATCTCATGCTCATCGTCCTCGAACTCATCTCATGGTTGGTTGCCGAACTCGATCTCATGCTCGACCTTAATCTTGTGCTCGCGTTGCCAAACTCGATCTCGTGTTGACTTTGATTTCATGCTCGTCGTCGGCGAACTTGATTGGCTTGTGGTCGACGAACGCAATCTCGTGCTCATCGTCACAATCACTGCATATTTGTCTCAAACGGGACAAGTGGGTCAGGTCGACCTATTTAACTCCGGTCAGGTTTGGGTTTTGACCCGTTTCATGATCGGGTCGGGTCTGAATCAGGTGCATATGGGTCAACCCGAATATGACCCGACCCGATCCAATTGCCACCCCTACTCAACCCTCACCATAATTTTAGAGTTTTGGTGTAATGATAGAGAATTTAATATGGTACAAGAATAATGCAACTTCAATTTCCTCCCGAGTTGCACTTAAAGAGCATATTAAAAAAATAATATCACTGTGCAAAAACTCAATTTTCAACTTACAAAAAGAGTGGTCGACTTGGAAGAGCATGTTAGAACATAAAAGTATTACCTCAACCCTCACAACTTTAAAGTTTTGGTGCAGCGATGGAACTTTAATAAATAAAGTCAAGAAAAAAACGTCAAATCCAGTACACCTAACATATTCAATAAATTTTTATTTTCACACCCTTTACATATTTATGATTGTTCAAACTGCATGGAGATGTATTTCAACATTGACAACTTTTATAGGTCTGTAGACTATCATCAACCTTCAAAAGTTTCCTTCTCAATTAAAAGAAAGAAAGAAAAAGAAAACTCTTCAACATTATTTTTTTCAACTATCAAGAACGTACAAGATTCCATTTGACCTCTTCCAGAGCCTATAACTACCATGTTGTTTCCAAAAATGAATAAATCATATCTGCCAAATTCATACCTAAAAGCCAGAGCACAGTTCGAAGACTAGGCCGAGTCGGATACGATTCGGCCAAGTCATATCCGACTCGATGAGCTCCAAGATGATTATGTGCCACGAGTCGCTCGACTCAACTCAGAGGAGACCGACTCGGTAAGGAATCAGAGTCGACTCAGTTGACTCGGACGAATCGGTCTGGCTCGGCCGAGTCAACTCCGATTCACGGCTGAGTCGACCGAGTCAACTCCGATTCACAGCTGAGTCGGTCTCCTCTGAACTATTTGCCTGTGATGATTGGGTATAAAGGAAAAATCACCTAAAGGGGGTGAATAGGTGATGGTTATACTTAATGACAATAATGTAGAATTAAAAACAAATTAGCAATAAGCAATAACAATTAGATAGATCTTGCAAAAGAGTAAGCAATATAAGTGCAAGTAAAGAGAGAGAGTAGAGTTTAGAAAGATAGTAGACAATCGCAAACACAAGAATATATTTTGAGGTTCGAGCCACTGCTCTACGTCCCCGCCTTCAACACGATGAAGGATTTCCACTATGATCGATCTCACTGGATCGTCAATCGATTACAAGTTCTCACTAGAACTCTTCGGACACACTTGTCCCTCTCACGGTGCCGCAACACCAGCTTGGAGCTCACTAGCTCGCTCGAGGCCGCAACCTCTACAACTTGTCAATCAAAGAAAACGGTGATCAACACTTGACCACAAAGATAGCTCACAAGCACAACCCTACAATCAAGATGAGGAAGTGAAACATTTGGGATTGTGTAGTGCAAATAGCAAGTAGAGAAGTAGAGGAAAGGCTCAAGCTAAAAACACCAAATTTTGGAATTAGTTGGCTCAAGAGAAAATTTTTGCAAAGAGGCTAAGCTATGAAAAACTTTGATTTAAGGCTTAGAAATCTTGTTATGAAGTTGTTTCATTGTCCCACTATTTATAGGGGATGAAAACTAGGCTAGAAAATAAAATAGATCCGTTGGGACAAGACCCAACAAAAGACAAAACTGAATCTAGCCGTTGAGAGCCAAGTCAGCAGAAAATTCTGCTGCCGGTCGACCGGCCGGTCGACCGCCAACGGTCGGAGACCGTTGGAAAAAGTGGTCGATGGTTCCCATACAGAGAGTGAAACTCTTTGTTGGTCGACCGGGCCGGTCGACCGGAACAAACAGAGAGCACTGCTCTTGCAGTCGGTCGACCGGGCCGGTTGACCGAAGTGCACGTTTACACTTGGTGCATGTCGGTCGACCGACAGAGCATTTTGCATGCCAGCGGTCGACCGGCTGAGGGCCAAAACCTGTTTTTGGAAATCTTTTTGAAATCAAAATTTTTCCAACAAATTTTCTTTTGATAAGTAAATACAAAATAGAGTTCTAGGGATTTGAAGAGCTAGAGTGTGATCATGGATCAACACCAAATAAATTAGAACTATATTTTCATAAAATTCTTTTCTAAAACAAAAACTAGTTTTTCCAAAACTTGTTTTTCCGAAAACTGATTTTCTGAAACTTTGTTTTTCTGAAACTCGATAAGAAACCTGGTAATAAATTTTTGTTTGAAAACACAAAGGAATATGAAATGAGTGTGTCAATCCCAAAAGCTATCAACCTCTTTCATCTTGGTTTTAACAAATGACTATAAATCCTAAATAAAATAGAAAAGGTAAAAATACAAAACTTGAAATAGTCTTCTGGATATTGTTTGATCCCTTCTAGTGTGCTAGGCTCTGAGATCTAAATCTTCTTGGCTTCCAAATGTGTGAGTCTTGTGATGGAGCCGAAATGCAACATATGATTTTACCTGAAACTTAATTAAACAATTTTGTTAATACATAACTACATATGGTTTGTTATCATCAAAATTAGGGCTAATGGCCTTTGGGCCAACAGATTATGTGTCACGACTCGCTCGACTCAACTCAGAGGAGATCGACTCGACAAGGAATCAGAGTCGACTCGGTTGACTCGGCCGAGTCGACCGAGTCAACTCCGATTCACGGCCGAGTCGGTCTCCTCTGAACTATTTGCCCGTGATGATCGAGTATAAAGGGGAAAAAAGAAAGAAAAAACAGACTTACCTCCGCCGCCGCCCGATCCAAATCTGGACCTCCGCCGCTGCCCTACCGCAGCTACCAGCTCCTCCCCAGGTCTCTCTCCCCTTCCCTCTCTCACCCGCTCTCTCTCTCCCCCTCCATCTCCAAGTCTCTCTCTTTCCCTCTCTCCCCCTCTGTTTCTCACTCGCTCTCTCTCTCACTCGCTCTCTCCCCTCTCCATCTCCCAGTTTCTCACTGTCTCTTCCCTCTCCTCTCTATGTTTCTCTCTCCCTCCCTCTCACCAGCTCTCTCTCCCTCACCATCTCCCAATCTCTCTCTGTCTCATTCCCTCCCCCTCCCTCTGTTTCTCTCTCTTCCTCCATCTTTCACCCGCACTCTCTCCTTCTACATCTCCCTCTCCATCTCCCAGTCTCTCTAGCTCTCTCTCCCTCCCTCTATTTCTCTCTTCCTTCCTCCCTTCCTTTGTTTCTCTCTCCCTCTCCATCTCTTAGTCTCTCTCTGTTAATTTAATTTAGTTAATTTAACCTAGTTGTTAATATTAGTTTAAATTTAATCTACTTAATTTATCTAGTTAATTTAATCTAGTTAATTTAATGTAGCAAATTTAATCTAATGTTAATTAATTAGAAATGTTTTAATTTACTATATATTTAATTTAGTGTAAATTTAATCTTTTAATGTTAATTTTTTAATTTAATTTAAATTAACAGATAATTTTTTATATTTCAGTATGGCTCCAAAGCAGCGAGATATTGATGGGAACATGATATCCCTCTCGGTAGAAGTAGAAAACTTGTGAAGTGTAATTATTGTGGGAAACAAGTACATGGTGGTATCACTAGATTGAAGCAACACATAACACATGTATCCGGTCAGGTGGAAGGATACTTGTGAGTACCAAAAGAAGTGTCTCAAATATTGAAACATCTTTCCGAAAGTAGTAAAAAAAGAGCAGTCATAAAATCCAAGAAAGAGTGTCTTATGAAATCTTTAAGTGAGGAAGACTTTTATGATATGGCAGATGAAGATTCTGAAAATGAAATTGAAGAAGTTGATGGTTTGAAAGAAGTTGAAAGAAGACAATTAAAGCAACTTATGAAAGAAAGTTGTGAAATGGCTTGGAGATCGACAGAAGGTCATATAAGAGATGTTGGTGGGAGTAATTTGCAGCCCTCAAGATCAGGGATCAAGCGTGACTTGCGTCGGAGTTTTACCACAGAGAAGCTGAAATTTCAGCTCATGGTATTGATCCTTACATGTTCCCAAGGAAACAGATATCAATCAAAAGTATGTTCTCAACTGAAAATGTTTAAAAAGTTGAAAAACCATTGCGAAATTCTTCTACTATAATGCAATACTATTCAATGCAGCTGATAGTGGTCCTTATTACTAGGCCATGATTAATACTATTGCGGAGGCAGGCTTAGGTGTAAAAGGCCCTAACAGGTACCAGATTGGTAATCTTTGTTTGGAGGAGAAAATGAAAAAAATTGAGGTATATATTGCTTCAATAAAAGCAAAATGATTACAGTATGGCTGCACGATCATGTGTGATGGCTGAAGTTCCCAGAATAGAAAGTCTATTATTAATTTCATGATTTATTGTGATGAAAATATGATCTACCATAGTTCTATTGATACTACTAATATCTCGAAGATTCTGATTATATATTCTCTCTAATGGACAAAGTTGTTGATGAAGTTGGTGAAAAAAATATCGTGCAGGTTGTAACAGACAATGAGGCAAGTTTCAAAGTAGCTGGTCATTTATTGATGGAGAAGAGAAAGCATTTGTTTTAGTCTCCCTATGAAGCACATTTCATTGATTTAATACTTGAAGATATTTGATCGATGAAATCAGTGAAGAGGGTATTAGATGATGCTAAGATGATTACATCATTCATTTACAATAACCTCAAAATGGTGAACTTAATGAAACAATTTACCAGAGAAAGATTTATTGAGACTAGGTATAATACGATTTGCCACCGAGTTTATTTCTATTGAAAGCCTTATTCGTTATGAATAAGATTTGAAAAGAATGTGTACAACAACTTAATGGCGTGAATTCAACATGAAAAAGAGTAGAAGTGTGAGAGATAAGGTTTATAATCTCATTTTGACTGATCGGTTCTAGAAGAAGGCAAGAGAAGTCCAAAAATTATGGATCCTCTTATTAGAGTCTTGAAGACAGTGGACCTAAAAAAACCTACATTAACTATTATCTATGAGGCTATGGTAGAGAAAAATTGGCTAGAAAGACATCAAATAAGAATTAAAAGAAGTATTAGGATATCATTGATAAAAGATGAGAGGGACAATTTCATAGACACTTGCATGTTGCTAGTAATTTATTTGCCTACTTATAATTCATATTTATTGACTAAAAATTAAAACTGTCATATTTAACAATCATATGTTTACATTATTGCCGCATATTTTTTAAAATCCAGCACTTCAATATTCAAAAAACTTTTCTACATATCCAGAAGTGAGAAATGATTAAAGAAGGTCATTAAAAGGTTGGAACTGGATTTAAATAAACAAGCAAGAGCAATTAATAAGGTAAGCTATCTGATAATTTATTTATTCCAGCGACATAATGTTATGCAAATACTAACACTTATGATATGAATTCTCGCAAATAAAATTATTTGTGGACGGAGTTGGAGAATTTTGGAAACTCATTAACTAATAGAGCAGTGCAACAATCTCTTCCAGCTGATTGGTGTATTAACTATGACAAAAAAGCTCCCAATCTGCAGAAAATTGGCATCAAAGTTTTAAGTCAAACATGTTCTTTATCGCGTTGTGAAAGAAATTGGAGCACGTGGTCGCTGATTCATACAAAACTGAGCAACTGGTTGACAATGAAAAAGTTGCATAAACTAGTATTTGTGCATTATGCGATTGCGAGTAAGAAACTTGACATGTCAAAGTGACACTGATGATTAATACAACCCAATTAATCTGAACAATATATATTGGATGAGTGGATTCGGGAGGGAGAACAACTAATGTTACCCCAAGATGACTTAGGTTGGTTGGATGAAAATATTCGTCGTAGTAATGATGGCGGTGATGACGACGACGGTGATGGCGGTGGTGATCGAATGACGGTTATGGCGGTGATGGCGGTAATGATGAAGAGACTAATGGCGTTGGTGGAAGCCAAAGAGGTGGCGCTATGACATGGAATTCAGAGTATTATGCCACACAAGATACAAATCATGGAGGCCGACCAGGAATTTCGCAACAGGGTAGACATTTGGATCGGTTGGTTGATTTTAATTCTAATGATGATTATTCGAGTGAACATGATAACTACTCACATGATTATGATAGTCTTGAAGGTTATTTATAGGAGTTGAGTTTGACATCGGCCAACATTCTAGCACGGATTATTCTAGCACCGTTGAATATTCTAGTAGCAGCTCTGAATATGTTTTGGGTGTTAACACCGTGGAGCCAATATTGCACAACCCCCACCGCCATATTACTCTAATACTGGATCCTCTAACCAATCATCTCAGCCTACTGGATCTCACCCACAAACATATTATTATCCTTATGAAAACTATACACCTATTTTTATACTTGTCACGGAGATTATGATAATGATGATTTTGTACCTCATCGCAATTTAATGTGAAAATGACTACATTAGCAGGTATTTATGAATATATTTTGTTTGCATGTATTTTGATATGTTTCTACCGACGATGTGTGTATTTATACTTTCGCTTTATGTTTAGAGTGCTAAATGATAGGTTTTCTATATGTGATACATGAATATTGATGTTTATATTTTTTTTAAGATTTGTCAAGATTTTTTCAGAATTTTTTGATCCTCTATGTAACGTTTTGTGTGTATCATCTGAGTCCGATTCGAGACACTGAGACCGATCTGTCTTGGTGCCCACCGAGTCGGCGGCCGAGACCGTGACTTTGAACCATGAGAGAACCCAGCATTGTCAAATTAAACAAGTGCAAGTAATCATTAACCAACTATCAAAATCAACAAAGTTTCAACATGTGGAAAGGAAAATTTCCACCTCATCCTTGTCAGAATCTACTTTTTGAACACAGGAATTTCAAGAAAACAATTCAAAATTTAAGATGCATGTCAAATATCAAAGGATAACCAAATAAAACATAACAAAAAGGTCAAGCAAGGGGAATGCTGTCAAATACAAAATGTAATAGTCTCATACCAAAAAAAATGAAGTATCATCTTCCATAGTCAATTGATTACTGCAAAATAGTTTTATATCTCAAATCATGAGAGAATTATCAAGGACACTGTTACGCACCTGGTTTGCACCAGCTGTCACCATAACAGAAGACTTGGTCAATTTATTTTCTCGATGCAACTGCAAACAACATAGTGCAAGTGTATAGTGACATAAATAGAACCAATTTTACTATAGCAGAATATATATACACAATTTAAATCATTTTCATACTCTTTAATATACACCACTAATTGACTAGTAGAGTAGTAATTAAATATTAAAAATAAAATACTTGGAGAAAAGTGTACAAATTTGGATTTGGTTTTAATAATGGTTGCAATTTTCATTCAAGAATTCGGTTTTGGTAATTTCAACAATCTCCATCAGTTTTGGTTACATTTTTTGTTAATTCCTCATGCCCTTGACTTACATTGTTCTTTTAAGTTAATTAAATCAGAATTTAGTCCAACTAGATTGTTAAATTGAGGCCAAACTAGGAACCCAGTTAAATAACTTAATAGTTTAGTAGCCTTTGGTTGACCCATAAAACTCATTTCATCAACCATATTAAAACTGAACAAACTTCCAATCCGCTCTAATTTAACCCTGGGTTTCAAGATTACAAGGGTAAAGATTTGGCATTTTCAAGGGGTGGAGTTTGAATACAAAAGAATATTAGCAGCAGTCCAGAGTCCAGACCTGAACAGAGAAGAAGACGGGGAAAGGAGAAAACTAGTATAAGAGAGAGACGAGAGGATAACAATAAGACCCCAGCCTTTGATAACAAATGCACTTCGTTCATCTGTCATTTCCCTAATTTTTCAGTTAGATTTAGCCTTTTTACATATATACTGCTATCGTTATTACATGATTAAAACATGACTTAGGATATCACAACCGACCCCTAATAGAAACATCACAAATGCATGACTATTGGGAGATTGTAACTAGACTAAATGACTATATTTAAAAGATTATTGCAGCCCAAAAAAAACTCCCAATTCTATTAAAAAAAAACATGCATAAATAAATTTCAAGCTGAATCACACTCTTAGAACCTTGATCTCCACATTAGCCATCCTAAATATTGGCAAGAAGACCTAAATCCTGCATTTGGCAACAAGAGTTAAAGAGGGGAGGTGCAAGGGATTTACCCAAAAAGAGTTAAGAATTTATCCCTACACCAACTCAGAGCTGGTGCGATAGTTAAGCATTTGCGCCCCCCCCCCCCCCCCCCCCCCCCAAACTCCTCCCCCCCCCCCCCCAACCCAAAAAAAAAAAAAAGAAAAAAAGAAAAAGAAAGAGCAAAGTGCATAAGTTTTTTTAATTCCAAGTTTGCCCTTTACACGTCAACCCAAAACTCTTGCTCATAATGGTTGTTTGGCAAGTGTTAATCTGTTACGCTAAGCTAACTCTTGTTGCCAAACAAGGCCAAAGTGCAGAAGAACACATGCAAATTAATAATCGCCACTCTCCATGGAGTGTAATAAGCAATTTTGTCAATATCTTATCTTTATATGACACGTACCTTGCAATTCAAGAAGATATACAGAGATATTTCTTTTTTTTTGATATTGACGTACAGGGAAATTGATATGTATTTTATGCATGCATTTGCGGGGTCAATTTTAGACACAATTTGTGAATCACACGACATGTTACGACAAGATAACTCAAATTATAAATGGGCTTTAAACTCCTTAGAAAGATCTTTTAGGTTCAACTAAGGTTTGGAGGTTTTAAAACAAGTCCAGTCTTCACAAAAGAGAAGTTACAAAACTCAGATGTCCTATTTCGTTGATGGAAAAAGATGCAAACCAATCAGTATGCTCAGTTTTCTTTTCGGTAAGAAAGAACGGAGAATTCCCAGTTGTTAAGCATATAGTTCTCAATCAGATGCTCAGCTCGCTACTGAGATCATAACCAATCCCTTAACCCGTATTTCAAACATGGTGTGAGCGCCCTTTTCATGGGCCGAAACCTAGATTTTTGTGCAACAGAATTTTTATTTTTAAATCTACTTCTTTTTAAATCCGCACCCGGTAGGAATTGGACTTGGGTTGGTCTAATACCATATTAAAATCTCTGCCTCTACACAAAAACTCCAAAGTTGTGATGAAAATTAGAAGGTATTATATTTATGTTATGACACTCGCAAACCCCCAATCCTCTCACTTATGAACCCAAGAAAACAAGTCCTTAGCGGAAATAGTATCAGAAACATTGAAAGTTAATCCCAAATGTATTATTTTTACCTGTATAATTAACTTTTGTGTTTTCTTCTCTTCTATGATTTAAGAGTAAATATTCTTGTCCCATCAAGATTTTGTTGTATTTTTGAGTTTTGGATTTTCCTTTCATGGATGAATAGCATGTTTCTCCTCCTTTAATGGATGAATAAAATATTTCTAGTTTTTTTTTTTTTTGGTCAAAAAAAATGAGCATGCTAAACACAATTTAAAAGTGGTTAATTGAATCTTCGTAATAGTAAAGTATTATGCATTATATTTCAATACAATCTAATTCTATGGCCTCATTTTAGTTAATGGCCATATGACCATTGGATTTATTTAACTAGTCTTTATCTCACGTTGAATTTGATGGTGGCAACGAACTTTCATATCATGTAGGTCTCATGTTTTAAAGTTTCTGTTTATGTTTATGTTCATCTTGTTTGGCATTTAATATTTAATGTTTTAATTGATTTAGATGCAGTTATTTATAATAGGTTTGCTGCTAATTTCTACAATATTTTAGCATTTTACGTCTTATTTCATGTTTTATGCTTCTAACTTTATAGGCTTCCCACTCATGTTTATGTTTTAATTGATTTAGAAATAATGACTGTCAGTTGCACTATTTTTAAATTCTCCTACTATGTTATATAGCTGCATACTTAAATAATTACATAACATTGACATGGAATATTAAAGCTTACGGTCTACAATGGAATAAGATGTGCAATATGGGAAACATGGAAAACAATAAGCAATGCATAGCTACAATAAATAATGTACCTCTCCATCGTTTGAGTTAAAGTCATAGTAGTATTAATGTTTCAAGCTTTTCTAATGATATTTAGGTGCTGGACTATTTCAAATCAGGAAAACTGATACCAAAAGATCAATACAAATCTGAATAGTAACTTTTCTTGGTGGCAATCATCTTATTACAGCAATTCTCACCTCATCTGTTAAATTCATATTACGACTGCAACTTTATCTAAGAGAAATCACATGTCCGTTTAATTCATTTTATGACTGAAACTTTTGTCAAAGGGAAAATCTGTAGGGAAGTTTCATAATAGATCCCTATATGCAGATAAAGGAGTTGATTAGCTGAACAAGTTGAAAGGGGCAAACTCACATTACCATAGCAGGTTTAGAAACCCTGTGCTAGCAATAATATTTTTGTAAATTGAATTTTTCTTACCTTGGATAGATGAAAAGCCATGCATTTTGAAAACTCAAATCAAGTACTACAAGTTGAATTAGACATTAAGTGCGTGTGCTAGAACCGTGTGATTACACATTCGTGATAAACTTGATCAAGTAGATAGATCAAGAGAGTAAAAGAATGACATCAACAGAACCAGAGAGTTAAGAATTATTACAATAAATTCAAGAATAATAGTGGTTAATTAAATAAAAAATAAGTATTTAAATTTGATAACCAGCTAAGATACAACTAAGCCACTACCTTAGACAGAGGGCACTTCAATTTATAAAGTCGCACGGAAACTAGGTAATATTATGTTGAAGGAAAATATTTAGCACAACAGATGGTTATTTTGCATATCAGCTTATAAGACCTGGAAGGTATGTACATTTCCATTCAACACCAGGGTACATTGTGAAGATGCATTAAAAATGGTCATAAATTGTGCATATATGTTCTATTACTAATCATGGTAATCAGATACTGAAATTTAATTGTTTATAATTATAAACCTTCTCAACCAATGCCTCCCGGAGTTCTAGAAGACCTTCATCAGCACCATAACGACTAGTGGAAGGTTCCCACACCATGTCTTTGACTTTATTCAATGCTTGCTCAGGTGGTTGCCAATAAACTACACCCTGCATAAAATTGCATTGAAGGACAAATTACACTCATCACAGTGAAGTTCAAAGTACATTTGTCTATATCCTCCTAACATAAACATTACCTTAACATTACATGAAATGCCATACAAAATTTTCTTGGCATAGGAGAGAAATAATGAAATTAAAATCATGTTGCATCATGTTCTCCACAATCAAATAATGGGAGCAGATCACATTAATATATATAATCAGCATGTCCATTTCACCAGGGAATCGATAGTTGACCACTTCTTGTGCAGGGACTTTTGCGATTCAACTACATAAACAATGTCTCAACTCTAGCATGTCCCCAGCTGATTAATGGTTCTTACAGATCCTAGAACCCATTGAATGGGGGAACCACACACAAAATAGTCACGTAAATATCCTTCTTTACCACCCCCACCACCCACGCCTCCAAATAAAAACAAAACCACCAACTGCCCCCCCCCCCCCCCCTCTCCCCCGCCCAAAAAAAAAAAAAAAAAAAAAAATCAATCACAAGGGAAAAAAGAAAAGAAAACAAATGAGAAAACCACATGCACACAGAAAGAAACAGGATAACTTATAATCTCAGGAGCAAACTATGTTCCAACTCCCTAATTGCCTAGACTAATTCTTCTAGAGATACCTTAATAGTTTAATACACATAGAAATGTTTAAAAGGCCATTACCTCCTCTCCTAGCACATTTCAAGACTTACATAATATGCATCAAGTTTTTATTCGATAAGCCTAATACTTCTAAATGGACAAGTATCTTACTCATTTCACAGAACTTGTATGAATGTTTTGATGGTCCAAGAGTCCCCACCTCCTCCTCTTCTGCACTACAAGATCATAAACAAGGGAAGTACGCCCAAAACTTCTACTCTTCTAGGTTTTAATACGTCTAAATGAGAAGTATCATTCGGGAACAAAAACATTCCAAGTTGCAAAAGCTGATTAGTTCTAAATGAGCCTTTTTTTTTTGTGAAGGAAGTCCTGTAAGATTTTATTGAAAAAATAAATAATAAATTACAAGAGAGGGGGTGGGGGTGTTATTACAAGGAACCACTCAAAGTGGCATGCGAAATCTACAGAGGGGGAAGTTCTCTATCCACAACAAAACCAAAGAGGAGATCCACTTTTGGAGTTGAACAATGGAGGAAGATTATTATCACTTCTAAATGAGCCTTATAACCTATATTTCCAAAGTCTCGAATGGTCCCTACCTCTTCTTCTCTTACCTTCCAAGACTATCAAGGAGCAAAACATGTTCCAAGGTGCGAAAGTGCTAGTAATGGGAGGAGTCTTGATCATTTTGCACAAAGTGTAACCAAGTTCCAATGGTCCCCGGCTTGGTACAGGCAGCGAAAGAATAAGACATGTTAAGTGCAGCAGCCGCATGGTTAGACCAAATGTTCACATAAAATCTTGTGTGCCCAAGTCTTGTTGATTCAAAACTGAGACCCCAGTTTGTACAAATTAGTTTTTGACATCAACTTAAATTCCCCAATTTAAACTTGATCCCTACTCTGCCTCATTCTCAAGATCTAATATCTAGCAAACACTGAACCATCCCATTTAACAGCAGAATAGAGTGCTTCACAATTCCAAAAAATAAAATGTAAAATAGAGAAGAAAGAAAAAAAGGAACAAACTTGTGCCAGTGAGATCACATCTTTAGCAGCTTCACGAATCAATCCTTGAATCTGATCAAAACAAACCCATTTCATTAACATCCCCTAATTTATCAATCAAAACAAAAAACCAAGAAAAATTAATAGAGAGCCAATTCAAATTGACCTGAACCATGACGGGGTTCTCAGTCTTGAGAGCTCTCTGCGCCAGCTTCGCACAAGTCCCCATCTCGGCCCCTCTCCTGCTGCAGTAAAATCTACTGCTAATTGCACAAAAATTCAATCCACAAGCTAATTAACAGAGATGAACATGACACAAAATTAGTTTTTTTAGAAAAAATTACCTAACAAAAAAAGAGGACGACAGAGATGTGGGTGTCTCAGGACCCTCAACCACCAATTTGTAGCCAATGGCATCAAAACAATGGCGAGCTCGAAGTCAAGTCAGCAACAAGAGACTTTGCTTCCTATCTAAAACTGTTTATTTATTGTGTGAAAAAAGTTGGTTTTTTTTGTTGTTGGGATGACGAGAGGAGTCCAAAAAAAGCAGCGCCGAGCTTTGGACAGTGAACAGATAAGGATCTCCAGAAAGGGTTCTTTTTGTAATTAAATAATTAAGGTTTTTTCTGATATTAACCTCTTAGATCTTGATATTTCAATCAGCCCCCAAATCACTTGAATTGTTTGGTTAACGGATTGGTCGCAGCTCTAGAAGTTGAACTATGTCCAAGATTTCATATAAGTTTAGCTCGTCATCTCATTTAGTATTACATCTGATGTAGGAGAGTAGAGTAACAAACAACAGGATTTTTAGATTGGCTTTCAGTTGGATTTCTGAAGGGACAAAAATCCTGAAGGCTTCTTTAACTAGAAAATTGTAACCGCTGCTTTCAGATGTACGTATCGCAGTACTGGTATCCGATACGATGGAAATGCCTGACTTGACCTTCCTAATAGTCAGAGTGAGTCGGTTAAGTTTCATATATTAATTCATTATATTTTGGATTTTTCTAAATTCTTTTAAAAAATTTTGGATTATTTTGAAAAATCTCTGAATTCGGTGTCGACCGATACTGATAATTGGCTCCAGAATTGTTTATTAAAAAATGGGTTGAATTTCAAGAATCCGATTTCACAACATTGCTCAGGATAAAATTTTTGAGAATTTTTCTAAATTAATCAAAATTCAACCAAATTAAATAATAATATTAAATCTTTTTTTTCTTTTTCCCTTTATTTTCCTATTTCTTTTCTTTCTCCCCCTCTCTGGATTTTTCTCCACTTCTCTTCACCGACTTAACCCACCGCCTCTCCTCTCTATTTCTTTGTCTCTCTCTCTCTCTCTCCTCTCTTCTCTCTCTTCAACTCTCTCCCACACCCCCTCTCTCTTCCTCTCTCTAACTTTCCCTAACCACCCTCTTTCCCCCTCTCTGTACATGGCTGCCGGCCGACGTTGCCCAGTCGGTCTCTCCCTCTTCCTCAACTCCCTCTCTCTTATTTACTCTCTTTTTCTTTCTCCTCTCCATTTCAGTCCCTCTCCATCTCTCTCTATCAACCTCTCTCTCACTCCTTATCTCTCTTTCTTCCTCTAGCCCGCTGACCAGACCTACCACCGGTCATCTGCAAGTCGCCAACGGCAGGCCGCAGCTAGGAGTATGCATCGGTTGGTTTGGTTCGATTTTCATTAAAAAAATCCGAACCAAACTGCACAGCATAAATTTTCAAACCGAACCGAATCAATTACGATTTCGTATTTTAGCTCTAAAAGAGGAAGAGAGAAAGAGTAGCGGTGGGCTTCAGGGCGTGTAATTTTTTGGATGAAGAAGAGAGCGGGTAATTTTTTGAGTGAAGGAGTGCACGTGGGGAAGAGGGGTGAGCCGAATTTCGAACTATTGACCAATGCTCTCTTTTTTGGGCAATTTTTTGAGTTGAAGAGAGTTCACCTCAATTCGGTGTACCGAATTTCAAAATTTGAGAAACCAAACCGAACTCCTCCTTAAATTGAACCGAACCGATTGGTTCAGTGCAGTTCGGTTTCGCGGTTTGTCCAAACCATTGCGCACCCCTAGCCGCACCAAGCCCCCCTCTTCTCCTTCTCCTTCTCTCTCTCTCCTCTCTCTCTCTCTCTCTCTCTCTCTCTCTCTCTCTCTCTCTCTCTCTCTCTCTCTCTCTTCTCCTTCTCCTCTTAGTCGAGCCCAACCCGCCCCTTCACCGTCGACGGCGGCCAAGGTTGTCGCCGCCGTGTGCCCCTGCACGCCGACGCTTTCCAGCCGCGCGCCACCACCGCTGTGCCCTTTTCTCTTTCTCCTATGTTCTCTCTCCATTCTTCTCCCTGTCCCCCTCTTATTGGATCCAAATCCATTCTAACACCCAAACCTAATTTAATAGTGGGTTTAAGTCAATTGAGTTTAAACCCAATATGGAGACCCAACCTAGATCCAACACATTTCCTCAAGAAAAGTAAAATTACATTTAACCCCTGTTGTAAACTCAATTATTTACATTTTGACCAATTTATTACACATTTAACCCATTTTTATTTATTTAGTGTTCGGGCGATATCTTGATCATCCGGAGTCTGATTTGGACGATTCTCGGGTCGTTGCGATCGTAGAAAGATGAACTACATTATGGTGATAACTAAGTGAGTTTTTTCTTTTATAAAATTATATTTCTACATGTTGAGTAAAATTAATTTATTGCTTTATTTAATAAACTGTAATTATCAGTAAATCGCTATAATTATTATTTAATAAACTATAATTATCGGTAAATTATTGTGATTGGAATATGTGTGATTGCTCTTTAAAAATAGTCATAAAATTAATTTATTAGTTTATTTTATAATTTGTAAATATCATCCTATAAATCATATAAATTGTAAATCACTATTGTAAATCACTATAATTAAATGAATGTGAGTGTTTTTTTAATATATTCAATAAAAAATTCACTATGATTCATGATTAAATATAAACTATAGATTAATTATATATTTAGTGATTATTAAATTGTAGATTAATGAATTCTAGATAGATAAATTGATAATTTTTAATATAATTGTGATGAATTTAAAAGTAAATGATTCTATATAATTACTTTGTTATATCGATAATGTTAATAACATTGAAACCGTTATAACAAATACTAATATATATTGGCATAGGTTTATGTTAATTATATTACCCTGATATGTCCACCATTACTTGATTTACACTGGACAACTGTTATTGCATGTTCTTATATCACAGTTACACGGATACTCTGCTACACTGGACACTGTTATCCCATGTTCTTTTATCTCAGCTACACGGATATTGTAACGCCCCAATGCCGATGATACAGGGATGCTATGACAACGTACATTCGCAGGATAAAAGTACCCTCATATACATACGCTAAGCCTCAGTACAGGAAAATAAACACAATATACACAATGATTTCTGCATTAATAAGTACAAGAATACCAGTAATGGGTCAGTGATCATGATATATATATATATATATATATATATATATATATATATATATATATATATATATATATATATATATATATAGAAATAGAGATAAATAAGAAAACAGAAACAAAATTATAAAATACCTATGAATAACAAAGGTGATGAATCTCTTATAAATATCCCGTGAACACCTGGTACTAAGAAATCCCTAAGCTCCAACCTGAAAAAGCAACTTCAGAGTCGTCAGAAAGCGACCTAGCAAGTGGCAAAATAAAGAAAGCAGTAATAATATACTATAATAATATTTAAAATCACGATAACATATAATGCATGTCTAAATAATAGTGATATCTTGTAATATTATATTATATTATAACAATATTACATGTTCAAAACAATATGTATGTCAATCGGGGAGATATTAACTAACATTATTTTATTATATTATCATTAAAATATTTATGACTGTTAACATATTATTATCAATATAAGCGATAAGTTACAAAATCTCGTTATATAATAATGAAATTAATTTGTTTAATTAGTATGTATTAAGTCTTAATTATTTCATATTTATTGTTTAGACTAATAGTCGCAGTAGCATGATGGTATCTATGAGAAATAGAAATAATTATGCTATAGTATCATTAGTAAACATGAATAGTGTATCCATAGAGAATATATAAAGTGTACATGCATAGTAACGTCATACTACAGTGTCGAGGTACGCATAAACGGTGTGTCTATAGTGAATACATAAAGTACAGAGTATACATGCTGGTAAACAAGAAATCAAAAAACATATTACATTATAACAGAGAATAATATGCATGTATCGAACACTACATTTTTTTATATAATAATAATAATCAGTATTGTCTGATATTATAATCAATCTCTTATAATATCTTATACCACTGGCAGTTCATGCCGGAGCATGTACTCCAGCCGAGCCCATCCGAATATGACATACGGGTACCATGGTCCGAACGAGAGAATAACCAAATAACAAGCATTCCTGTCATCATTATTATTTATACTATTTTATTATGTTAGTTGAAAACTCAATAGTCGAGGAGCTCTGGCCGGGTGAGTATATCTCGTGCATACCCGAGATCACGGCCTTAAACAAATCCCTGGCTGCTGAGACCAGGGCTACTCGCTAGGGTAGAAGTAAGAAATAAGAAGCTCAATGAGTTGTATACAATTGGTAGCCAATACTACCGTCTCCTACAATGGGACAAATATGGATCCAAGACATTCACCCGACAAGACCTAGTCAATCGTTCATATTTCCCAACTTCATGTTATATTTATCATAAATGAATTACACAATAAATCATGAACAATAATAGTGCATGTAGCATGCAATAAGATAACAGGATATGAGCAATCTTTGTATCACTGAACAACATAATAGAAAATAAAAGATGTGAGATTCTAGAGGTGACCTCCATGGTAGCTTTCATGTGGCACTTAGTTCCACACATCGAATATCAATAGACAATATGTCAAGGTAATAAGAATTTAATATTGATACAGTGATACAGAAAATGATCATGTACTGTATTCAGGAATTGTGTATGTAATGGTAATACAAGAAAATTTTAGTAACAATAATCCAAGTAACATAGATACATGAACAATCAGAACATGTATACGTGAGAATCCATGTAACATGAATGCTATATCAATATTAGTGATACAGAAAACAGTCATGTAATATACTTAGGTGTGTCTATTTAATAGTGATATAAGAACATGAAATAACATAGTCCAGTGTAACAAAGTAACTGTATAACAGTTATACAAGTACATGAAATAACAGTGTCAGATGTAATAGTATATTCGTGGCACTGTGATACAGGTATATGAAATAAAGTGGTCCAGTTTAAAAGAATATCCGTGTAACGGTGACAGTGTCAAGGTGATCTAGTTAGCATGGATATGTGTCAACATATTATTATTTTGTTATAATAATTTCAATATTATTAACATGATTAATATCATAAAGTAATTAAATACAATTATCTACGTAACCCTATTTAAATTATCAATTTATTTATAAATCTAGATTTTCTTTATCAACATCTTATAATTAATCAATATATATATATGTATAGATAATTCACCTATATTTTATATTAAATCAAGAAATAAAATAAATTATTATTTTATTGAACATGATTAAAGAGAATTCATGCATATTTTAATTAATGTGACCTACCAATATTACAATTTATTAAATAATATTTACAGTGATTTACTGATAATCATGTTTTATTTAATAAAGCAATCAATTTCATTCAATATGATAAAATATAATTTATAAAAGAAAAACACTCACAATTATTATCACAGCGATGAAGCTTACTTTTTTATGATCGCAACGACTTAAGAATCGTCCAAATTGGACTCTGAATGCTCCAAATATCGCCTGAACACTAAAATTAATAAAAATGGGTTAAATATGTAATAAAAAGGTTTAAACTGTAATGACTGAATTTACAAAAGGGGTTAAATGTAATTTTTACCTTTCTTAGGGAGAACAGGTTAGATCCGGGTCGGGTCTCAATATTAGGTTTAACCCCAATTGACTTAAACCCACTTTCGAATTAGGTTTGGGTTAATAGGTTAATGGGTGAGAGTTGTTAGGTTCAGATCCAAATTGAGAGAGAATGAGAGAGAACAAGAGTGAGAAGAGGAAGGAGGTGGAGGCGGCCGGGGGCTGTGTGGCAAGCAGTAGCTGTGTGGCGGCCACCGCGGCAACCCTGGCTAATGGTGGTAGGCCGCTGGCGACGCAGGGGAAGAGAACGAGAGAAAGAAAGGAAAATTAAGAAAGAGAAGGAGAAAAGAGGATAGAGAAGAGGAAGAAGAAGAGGAGGGGTATGGGTTTGTGTTGTTGGTGCTATTGGTGGGTCGCGGTGGCAGCGACCGGTGGTTAGCGACAGTCTGTCGCCGGCAGTGGTGATCGCGAGAACGAGAGAGGGAGGAGGGAGTATAAGAGAGAGGGGGAGAATGAGAAGGAAAGAGAGAAAGAGGGAGAGAAAGAGTTACGAAAAGAGAAGAGGCGAGGAAAAGAGAGAGAATGAGAGGAGGGCATGGGGCGGCCAGCTAGGCCTGCCCGGCGTCACGGCGCGGGCGGCCGGCCGGCCCTTGGTATAGGGCAGAGAGAGGAAGATAGTTGTGGGGAGAGAGGGGGTGAGAGTTAGAGAGAGAGTGATATTTTGAGAGAACGGGGGGGGAGGGGGAGAGAGAGAGAGAGAAGGCGGCGGCTTAAGGGAGAAGAAAAAGAAAGATTAGAGGAGAAGAAATAAATTTAATATTATTTAAGTAATATAATTTAATTGGATAAAATTTTGACTAGATAATACCTATAGGTCCAATATGAAATCAGATTCAATAAATTCAGTTTGGTTTGCAAATTAAAAATCCTGGAATCGATCGGTGATACTGGTCGACACCGGATTGGCCAGATTTTTAATCAGTTCAGAAAAATTGTCAAAAATATGCTAAAATAGAAAATATGATCTTGAAGAACAATTTAAAAGCAGATTTTAAAAATTCAACTCAGTTTATAACTTAAAAATCATGGAGTCGATAATTGGTATCGGTCGACACTGAATCGGAGATTTTCCAAAATAATTCAAAAATTTTCAAAAAATTCTGAAAAATTCAAAATATTAAAAAATAATATCTGGAGCTGAAACTGATTCAGTCTAATAATTAAGAAGGTCAAATCAAGTATATACATCTATCAGGTACTAGTACGGTGATATGTATATTTAGAACCGGGGGTTACACTTTTACCCACCTTACAAAAAAGAATTTCGTCCTCAAAATTTTAATTCAGGTGGTAAACAAATATTTTAATGATCTTGGGACCTGTGGGTTATGGGCCAATCACGCTTTCGCTATGCCACTCTGATAGCTATAATCGAACTCGGGATTGAGTGACCAGTGTCACGAATCAAAGATAGAGTTTGAAACCAAAAGGATGAAGAGAAAGCGGAAAGGAATCAAAATAATCCGGGTGATAACTGAAATTAGAGAATAATAAGAGTCAAGGAATGAATTTTTCAAAGAAATTATATTCTTCTACTCGCAGTTGGAATCCCCAATTTCAGATACAGATTAGTTCTAATTTGAATCTAGTTGTAGAGTTGGTAAGAGCCCGAATACTGATCTAGGAGGTTACCAACATTTGGTGAAACCTAGGCTCTGATACCAATCTATAACACCCTAATCCCGCTGATACGGGGACGCTACGACGACGTACATACATAGGTGAAAATACCCTCACATACGTACGCTAAGCCTCAGTACAGAAAAATAAACACAATATACACAATAATTTCAGTATTAATAAGAAGAATACCTGCAATGGGTAAGTGATCATGATATATATGAAAACAGAGATAAATAAAGAAGTAGAAATAAATTATAAAGATATCTATGAATAAGAAAGGTGACGAGTCTCCTATAAATATCCCGTGAACACCAGATACTAAGAAATCCCTACGCTCCAACATGAGGAAGTAACCTTAGGGTCGTCAGAACGCGTCCTAG
The DNA here is from genome assembly GCA_038442645.1 of Agave tequilana. Lineage (NCBI taxonomy): Eukaryota > Viridiplantae > Streptophyta > Magnoliopsida > Asparagales > Asparagaceae > Agave > Agave tequilana. The sequence continues at coordinate 42,939 of JAVJIF010012938.1, forward strand.
TGAGTGGTAAAATAAAGAAAGCTGTAATAATATACTATAATAGTATTTACAATCATGATAACATATAATACATGACTAAATAATAGTGATACTTTATAAGATTATACTAACAAGCACGTTATAACAATATTACATTATCAAAATAATATCTATGTCAATGAGGGAGATATTAACTAACATTATTTTATTAATTATCATTAAAATATTTATGACTGTTAACATGTTATTAGTATCAATATAAGTGAGAAGGTACAAAATTTAGTTATATGATAATGAAATTAATTTGTTTGATTAGCATGTATCAAGTCTTAATTATTTCATATTTATTGTCTAGACTAATAGTAGCAATAGCATGATGGTATCTGTGAAAAATAGAAATAATCATGCGATAGCGTCATGAGTGTACAGAATAGTGTGTCCAAAGAGAAACATGAAGTGTAAAGTATACATGCAAAATAACATCATCCTATAGTGTCGTGGGTGAGCATGAACAGTATATCTACATTGAATATAAGAAATACAGAGTATACATGCTGTGCCACCGGAACATCTGAACGCGGCCTACTCACGGCCGCCGCATAATCCTTACCCGCAAACATACAATCCCGGTTGGAGGAATCACCCAAATTTCTCTTGGGCCCAGAACAATCCTCCCAGGCCTAATTTCTCCAATAATTTTCACCATCCCAATCCTCCACCATATTTTCCCAGTCAAGCCTCATCTTCCTCCTCCCAAAGTTCACCAATGGAAAAGAAATTCAGTAAATTGGAGGAGAGCATGGAAGCTTTTATGAAGTCCCAAGCTGCTTTCATGCAAAATCAGGGACAAACACTGAACAACCATTCACAGGCTATATCGAGATTGGAAATGCATGTGAGTTAGTTAGCTAGCTCCCTAAGTGAAAGATCAAAGGGTATTTTACCTAATCAGCCGCTAGTTAACCCTAAAAACTCCACTCAAGCGTATAAAATTCCGGATCCTTCAATCAACCAATGTAATGCTGTTCACACACTTTGATTTGAAAAGAAGGTAGACAACCAGGTCTACCAACAGAAAAATCCTGTCCACATTGATCCTACTCCAGCCTCCACCTCTGCTAGTTCCTCCCAATCTGCTCCACAAATATCTGACAAGGACAAAGCTGGTGAACAAGTTCATAAGCCTGTAGCACCCTTTCCCAATAGGCTTAGGAACAATAATAAGAATATGCACATGGAGAAGATGCTTGAGATGTTTAACCAGGTCAAATTGAATGTGCCTCTTCTTGACGCTATCCAACAAGTCCCAGCTTATGCCAAATTTCTTAAGGATATGTGTATGAAGAAGAGAAAGACAAATGTGCCCAAGAAAGTATTCTTGGCAACCAATATAAGCGAAATTCTGTCTGGTCCCATCCTGGTGAAGTACAAGGATCCTGAATGTCCCACAATCTCCTGCACTATAGGACAGACAGAAATTAGTAGAGCGCTTCTTGACCTGGGAGCAAGTATCAACTTGCTACCTCTCTCAGTATACCAGCAACTTAGGTTGGGCGAGCTGAGCCCAACCCGAGTCACCATTCAGTTAGCTGACCGATCTGTGAAAATCCCCAAGGGGAAATCATAGACGTCCTTATCCGGGTCAGGGATTTCATCTACCCCGTTAACTTCATTGTGCTTGAGACCCAACCTGTGTCCAATCTGAGGTCTCAAACTCCAGTCATCTTAGGGCGCCCATTCTTGCTACAGCCAATGCCATAATCAACTGTAAGAACGGGTCCATGCGATTGACCTTTGGAGACATGATGAAGTCAATGTCTTCAATCTTGGAAGACAACCTAGGGATATCAATGACCAGACGTTTGAGGTCAATTCCATTGAAAATCTGACCAGTGAGCATGAGGAAAGCATGGAGATGGAAATAGTGGCAGAGTTTGATCTGGAGTCTGAGAATTTTAATCTTGACCAGATCGTGGATTTGGCAGTGGATTGGGCGTCAAGCCTAAGTGCACCTCATCATAGGATTGAAAGTTCGGATATTGCCTCCAATGAAGCAACACCTTCCTTAGAGCTAAAAGCCTTACCTGCACAGCTCAAGTATGCCTACCTGGGCGGAAGAGAAACCCTGCCAGTTATCATAGCATCCCACCGGACTGAGCAACAAGAGGACAGTTTAATGTCTATTCTGAAGAGACATAGGGAAGCCATTGGATGGACGATGAAGGATATCAAAGGGATAAGTCCAGCCATAGTGCAACATAGAATCCATTTAACTAATGAAGCAACCCCCAGGAGGGACCATAACGCAGGCTTAACCCACTCATGCAAGAGGCAGTTAAAGCGGAATTTTGAAACTACTAGACAATGGGATCATTTATCCTATTTCTGATAGCCAATGGGTTAGCCCTGTTCATGCGGTCCCGAAAAAGCTGACTTTACGGTGGTTGAAAATGAGCACAAAGAGTTGGTACAAATAAGATTGCCTACCAAGTTCGTGTTTGTATCGACTATAAAAAGTTGAATGCAGCCACCCATAAAGATCACTTTCCGCTACCCTTCATCGACCAAATGCTTGAACGCTTGGCTGACATGAGTGTTGACACTTAAAAAGACAAGATTCTCATTGGTCCGAACGATGTCTAAACTTGTTGACATTTACAAAAGACAAGGGACAGACGAGCTGAAGACCAGTTTTCGCCCACCTCCAAGGGACAAAGAAGCGGTTTGGACTCCACTGATCCAGCAAGCAGAACAGTGAACCCGGATTATTTCTAAACAGACCTCAGCAGGTCTAAAATGCTAGCATTTAGCATTACATTAGCCCAAGGGGATAACCTCGTTTGAGAGGCTAGCATCATCCAGAGCATCGCCAGGAAGCTAACTGACAGCTTCGCCGAAAAGCCTCTTTTCGGACCTCGCCAAAGATTGCCTCTAGCTTCGCTATGAGCTTTAAAGCGGGCAGCTCCGCTATCAGCCTGCTATGGTCAACCTTTGACCAATCAAAATCTCCTGATGAGATCGGATTCAATCTAATCAAATCCAATCGGGATTCAAATATGGCAGGTGATTGCCGCAATCTCTTGACTCTCTTGAAACGAGTAAGAGGATAAGGAGAATCCCCCAACAATATGGAAAGGATCAAAACAGACCAACCGACTTGCCATTTTCTAGCTCCGCAGAAGCTATCCTAGCCTCGCAGTAAGGCTACTTTCCAGATTCAAAACAGATTCGGTTCAATCTGTTCCCATATCTTCAAAGGGGATGATTATACCCTTGCTTTCCTTATAAATAGCCCGCCAGGGGTACAAGAAAAAAAAGGGGGATGAAGGCATAGGGAGATCGATCGATAAAAAAAAAGAAGAGAGAAGACTCCACAAGCAGAGGCTTTTTCACGACGCACCGCGCGCTCCCGAATTCAGAGACCTTTTAGAGAATTGCTTTCTCTAACCAGGGTGTTGATACCCTAACGTCGTCCTTCCTCTCAAGGAATCTCCGGAACCAGGCGAGAAGGAATTCCTTATCGAAGGCGATTTTGAGAAGCAGCAAGAGAGTTCTACCAACCTTCTGTTCTCTGATTCCCCGAACCAGGCGAGAAGGGAATCTCATCGCTCGCATCGTCAAAGGGACAAAGTGGTCGCGCGCTGACCAGACTCCTATCGGCACATTTTCCCAGAATCTCTGAGGAGATCTACTTGTAATCTTTTGAGAATACTTGTAATTTAGCTCCTCAAACTTTTATTTGTAAGTTTTCCCCCTTTGCAAACATAAATGGAAAACAAGATGGCGACTCCGCTGGGGATTGTATTCTCCTCTGCTGAGAATCAAGTGTCGCAATGCGACGAACAGACCTTCGGGTCTATCTCTGAATTCAGAAAAGCCGGTGCAGCCAGATCTTCTCTGGCTAAATCTTCAAGTAAAGTCTCTGCGGAGACGGAAAAGGTCCTCTGCGAATCTGCCGCAGTTCTCTGGCGCAACAAGGAAACATGCCCGCAGCCCAGATCCTGCACTTTTAGAACCTGGTTATCCAGATCGATCAAGGAAGATTTGAAGAAGTCCTCTCTGGGGGTGGCCTGACGCTTCGAGCACGGAAGCACAGGAAGGTCTTCATGACCAAGGTTTCAAATCAGAAACCAGAGGCAGAATCTTGCCAGCACCCCACAGCCCCGCTTGTGGCTATTCAGGTTCCTTGCGAACCTAGGCGTCCCCTGTCAAGGCTGATATGGAAGCCTAAACAGGAGTCTTCAACCAAAGCTCCCGGAGTAGTCATGCCGAGACTGCGCCTCTCCCGCGAAGAAAAGGGTAAGATGCCCATCTGCCCTGACGATGCTGCCAGCCATGAAGTCACGACGGCAATCATACGTCACCTGAATCAAGGGCAGCAAAGCCTCCTGTTAGCCTCGCTCGCACAAGCGAAGCTATTGTATCACAACAAATTCACTGGGTTCGCGGCCGCAAGGCTAAAACCGCAGTGTTATCTGAGGTTGATCCCCTTCGCAGCAGAATAGCGGGCAAAGCACCACAGCGTGCTCCGCTCCCGATTCATCAGGCACTAAGCTCGCACCTGTCGGCAAAGCTAGCGCCAAAGTACTATTCAGTACTAATCCCTTCTGCAGGGATAAGAAGAACGGAGCATCATCCCTTGTACGCTCCAGAAAGGCCTCTCCACGGGTTTGTTCAGGCTCTGTTGAGCCTAACCTGCGACAATTCTTGGCAAACAAGCGGGAATTGAAGTCTCTCCAAACCACTTCCCCTTGTTGTCAAAGAGGATGCCGACTTGTGACAATCCATTCAGCCCATTGTCGGCAATATCCAATCAAGATGGCACCTCCACACCGTCAATCGGTGTTTGACCGGTTGTCCGCACGTGCCATAAAGAAACATCATGAAAGGAGTGCTTCGCGAGGCCCAGCCTTCGCGTCCGTCAACATGACCGGAAGAGGACGAGAGCGACACAGGGAAGGTCATACATCTGATGATACCCCTTTCGGCTCCCCAGATCCAGATTATAGCCCGGCTTGGGTGAAGTCTTGGTGCAAGAAGAAGGTGTTTTCCGAAACACCAGATCCAGGGTGCGATACCCTATAATTATGAGCAGCCTTCCTCCTCGACCGTCCCAACCGTGCCACAGTCCAGGCGGTCACCCCAATCATCCGATGGAGAAGATGAAGACAGCGGGTATGCCTCTTCAGCAACAGTCAGTTCTGTGCGAACGGACAAAGCATCGGTCAATATGACCGATAACGCCAATGATGACCTTCGTCGGCGTTTGGAAGCTCAGGAGCAGACCTCTAGAACTCAGCAAGAGGCCCTGGACAATATTCAACAGATGCTCGCTCAGCTCCTCAGTAATCGGAATGATGATACCGGGAGTAATCATGACGAGGAGGGGCATCTCAGCAATGATCCGCCCAAGACGGAGAAATCTAAGGGAGGCTCTTCCCTGGATGCCGAAGTCCTTAAAGGCCTTCAAGCTCAAATCGCATCCCTAGCTCAGAGGGATGAATTAAAGAAGGTAGGGGCAGTCCGTCCTTATCCGCTGGAGTGGGATTCGGTGCCATATCCGCCAAAGTTCAAACCACCACGTTGCATACGTATGATGGTAAGAGCTCGCCCAATCAGCACATCTACTATTTCCGGTCCCAGACCGGTAATGTTCTAAACAACGACGCCATCATGGCTAGGTTGTTCATCGGCACCTTGAAAGGGGTGGCATTCGACTGGTTCCGAAGCCTTCCTCAGGACTCTATCAATTCCTGGGTTGACCTGGAAACTCGGTTCCTCTCTCGCTTCTATGAGGATGACACCGAAGTGACCATGGACAAGCTCCTTTCCACTGTACAGAGGAAAGGCGAATCTGTCCGTGAATACATTGAGCGGTTCAGAAATCTATCTCTGATGTGCCCAGCAGGGATGCCATTACCCATGCTCTTACAGACATGCAGGCACAACTTCTTGGATCAAGTAGAAGTCCGCATGGGGGCTGTCAAAGCCCATACTTGGAAGGAATTGGTCGAACAAGCTGAGATAGCCGAGAAATCGACTAAGAAGTTCGAGCCATCTGCCCCTAGAAGCAAATGGGGTACAAACAACAAAGGGCGTAGCGATCTCCCGCAGTCTTCCCAAGCTAAAGGGAAGGAGATTATGTCCGTCGAGCTGACCGGGGACATGCAGTCAAAGGCCAAGAAAAGCGGCGTCAACAGCCAAGAGCCCAAGTTTCCTCCGAAGCAGTACTCCTTCAGAGATGACCAGGTGGTCACGATATTCCATCTGCTCCACAAAGGGAACAAAATGAAGCTACCGGATGCTCGGCGTCCCAATGAGATAGGGCGTACAAACGACCCTAAATACTGCCTCTACCACAGGATGATCCACCATCCTACTGACAAGTGCTATGTTCTCAAGGATAGAATTCAAGCTTTGGTCGACGCCGGAGTCCTCACATTGAAGACGGAACAGAAGAAAGTCACTGCCAATATGGTGACTCTTGAGTTCGGCACTGCTCAGAAGGTCACAGTTCCCGACGGGACCTATCCAGCCCCCACACCGCGGTTGGAAGTCAAGCATTCTTCACCATAGCTAAAGATGGCAAGGGTCTCGTCCCCTTGACGTTGGAGACAGGAGAAGTTATGTGGATACACCCTGACCTCGTCCAAGACGTACAGCGGACGTCGAAGTGCTCCAGCAAAAAGGGCAAGTCCTGCAATGTCATCTCTGTCCTGCCAGATGATGGTAATCTTACTTCGGCTTCCCTCAGCGATTCAGAAGAAGAGAAGCATGCCTGTACAGCGCAGGCAGATGCACCTCAACAGACGGGCACCCGGTCTGGAAAGTCATATCAAGGCAGTATGACAAGTCTACTGACGAGATACAACAGCAAACGACGTCAGTACCAATGCCGACATCCGCTCCAGTTCTGACCAAAGGGAAAGAGAAGCCTAAGGAAGTGCGGTTCGACCAGGTGTTGAAGAAACCGCCAGGCCAAGGGTTAGCCACGCCCTTTCGCTTTGATATATTGGCCCACTTAGCCAATATCCCGGCTCGTATCACAATACACGAGCTCCTTCGTCTCTCTAAAGAGACAAGAGAGGCACTCAGAGATGCGCTGGCCAACTCGGAGTCCTTTCTGACATGCATGCCTGAGGTTCCTGGTGATGAGATGCGGCCCTCCTGCTCAGAGTGCTATCACGCACAATCCAAGGTCCCTGCTATTACCTTTACGGCGGAAGATATCTTCTCAAAGACAACAAGCATGATCGACCTCTGTACTATACCGGATATATCGGTTCAACATGCATTGAAAGAGTACAAGTAGATCCGGGGTCTGCACTCAGCATCATCCCCAAAAGGCTCCTCTATTTCCTCGGCATACCATTGTACAGGTTGTCCGCAACCACCACTACAATATATGGTTTCAACGCCGGGAGCAGCCATCCGCTTGGAAAGATTCGGCTCCGCTGCAGAATCGGAAGCTTGAAGTCAGAAGTGACATGCTATGTCATTGATGCTGACACATCATATAACTTGCTGCTAGGAAGACCTTGGATCCATGCCAACTGGATCGTTCCTTCCACCCTCCACCAATGCTTCAAGTATGTTGAGGATGATGCGACAGTACGAACTGTCTTCGCTGAGAAGCAACCCTTCAAGGGGTGAAAAACTACTTCACTGATGCTCTCCTATATCAAGGGGCTAGTGGAACGCCGGGAGAACCATTGCCAGACGATGATGAAAGTGGCAATGAGGCGGATTCGGAATCCGAAACGGCATGCCAGCCATTCTGATTGGCGAGCCAATTGTAGCATGCTTTAATGATCCCCGAAGTAGGATCCCTCCTGAGGAGGAAGGCGAATGGATAATTAATGATAATATTTCTTTCGATTATCCTGCGAGCATCGAGTCGATTAAATCCATGATGGATGGCTCTCTTCATATGCCCGTACATGAGCCGAGTGTGGCTAGCACATCTGTGGAAGCCGTAGAAGGGCCACGCTGGTAGTCCCTCCGTCCAAGCAAGGTCAGGCGCCGATAATCTTCGGCAGAGCCCGGCCAGGGAGATTCTCAACTACAGACTCAAGCTCAGAGTCGGATGCTCCACAGTTCTTTCATTACGCGCCATCAGCGCGCCATATTATGAAGAAGATGGGTTACAACCTGAAGCAGGGAGCGGCCTAAACTTCGGAAAAGGAAGACGCGGCTTGATGCGTAACTCCGTCCCAAGAGGGAAACCTGCAAATTACTATGATAGTACACGCAGGGGGTTAGGGTACGTCACACCCACGTCATCAACAACAGTTCAGGTCAAAGGCGATGGATCGATCCCATCACAGTCGGCCTCATCCTCCGAATGGGATTCTGATGTCCGCATAGGAGGGATATTCGAAAGCCTCATGACTTCAAGCAGTCAGTTGGAACTCGCAGAGGTTGCCAATGAGGAATCATGGGCCCAGCAATTGAGCCTTCGATGGGAGAAGCGGTTTGAGCTGTGCGAGCCACCTACCGAAGACAAGGTGATCCAGGTTAACTTGGGTAGTCAAGATCACCCTAAGCCTATTTTCATAAGTGGGAGCTTATCACTTATCGAAAAGGAAGAATTGATAATGCTCGTAAAAGAGTATATAGATGTCTTCGCCTGGAGCTATGAAGACATGCCTGGACTTGATCCACAGGTCGCTATGCACCGTCTAAACATCAAGCCCGACGTTAAGCCAGTCAAGCAGTAACAACGTCGGTTCCGCCCAAACATCATGGAGGCTATTGAAGCCGAAGTTCATAAGCTCATTGCTTGTGGCTTCATCCGGGAGGAACAACATCCAGATTGGGTGGCTAACATAGTCCCCGTCCTCAAGAAGAATGGGAAAATACGAATCTGCATCGACTACCGTGATCTCAATACGGCCTGTCCCAAAGATGAATTCCCACTGCCGATCACCGATGTCATGATCGACAACACATGCGGATTCGAGAGGATGTCTTTCATGGACGGCTTCTCAGGGTATAACCAGATCAAGATGTATCCTGATGACGAGAAGCATACTTCTTTCCGAACGCCATTGGGGTATACTGCTACACTGTAATGCCCTTCGGACTGAAGAACGCCGGAGCAACCTACCAGCGGGCGATGAGCATGATCTTCCGCGACCATCTCCGAAAGACGGTGGAATGCTATGTTGACGACATTGCCGTCAAAAGCCGCAGCAAAAATGAACACCTTCGCGATCTGAGAACGATGTTCGACATAATGCGGGCTCATCAGCTGAAAATGAACCCGACAAAATCCTTCTTGGAGTGTCCAGCGGCAAATTCCTTGGGTTCATTGTCACATCAAAAGGGATCCATCTGGACCCAGACAAAGTCAAAGCCATACAGGACATGCATCCACCGAGGAACCTCAAAGCTCCGAGGCTTGCAAGGCAGATTAGCCTACATCAGAAGATTTATAGCAAATCTTTCGGGCCGTTGCCAGCCCTTTACCCGTCTCATGAAAAAGGGTACTGCCTTCATATGGGACCAAGCCTGTCAAGAAGCTTATGAAGACATTAAGAGGTATCTCACAAAACCTCCGGTCTTAGTGGCCCCTACATCAGGGAAACCATTCTTGCTTTATGTAAAAGCTCTGGACTATTCCCTCGGTGCCCTCCTCGCTCAAAAGGACGACAATGGCCACGAGCAGGCCATTTATTATCTGAGCAGGACTCTCATAGGAGCGGAATCTCGCTACAATCCTATTGAGAAGAGTGTTTAGCTCTCGTCGTCTTCGCTGTCCAGAAGACGCGACATTATTTGGTTGGCCAAACCATACATGTCATCTCCAGGGTGAACCCTTTACGTCTTCTCATGACGAAGCCAGGGTCGCTGAATTCAAGGTTGGCTAAATGGGCACTTCTGTTGTCTCAATACGACATGACCTTACTCCTCATAAGGCAGTTAAAGGCCAGGCCCTTGCAGAGTTCTTAGCTGCTCACCCAGTTCCGGAACATTCAAAACTTCACGAAGACATCCCTGATGAAGTCTTCGAGTCTAATGCAACCTCAGCAGAGGAAGTGTGGCAGATGTTCTTCGACGGAGCATCGCGGATGGGCCCCAAAGGGAAAATTATTGCCGGGGTGGGGGTTGTGTTCATCTCCCACAGGATCATATCCTTCCCAGAGCATTCTCCTTGACAGAATCATGCTTTAATAATGTAGCGGAATACAATGCTCTGCTCATCGGTCTCCAGCTCGCCCAGGGAATGGGGGTACGTTACCTCGAAGCTTACGGCGATTCAAAGCTGGTCATCAGTCAAGTCAAAGGCGAATATGAAGTCCGCCATGAAAACTTGGTGCCTTATTATCATACAGCCATCGAATTGGCTAGCTTATTTGAAGGCTTCTACATCGGGCATGTGTCCCGATCTCAAAATACCAAGGCGGATGCTCTCGCTGCATTAGCGACGGCTAGCCTTACCGGCCGATACCGAGTATCACCTCACAGTCGCAACCCGGCATCTCGTATGCTCCAAGCATATGCTAAGGATCCAAGAGGTCCATAATATCTCCGTGAATCTTGAGCCGAGGGATTGGCGCTTCCCCCTCATTGACTACGCTCTGCACGGTCTGCTTCCAGACGATCCCCCAAAGAAGCGGCGTCCATCAGACGAAGGTCGCTCCGTTTCTACTATGATCCCACTTTGAAGACACTCTACCGTCGTTCATATGACGGTGTCCTCCTCCGTTGTCTCTCTCATTCAGAGGCACAGGAAGTGCTTAAAGAAGCACATGATGGCATTTGCGGAGCTCACCAGCCGGTCCAAAGCTTAAAGACAGGCTGCACAGACTTGGGTACTACTGGCCGACCATGATGGCCGATGCCACCCAATATGCACGAAGGTGTAAGGCGTGCCAGGTCCATGCAGACTTCATACACACAACCTTCAGAGTTGCTCCACCCTACTGTTGCTTCATGGCCATTTGAAGCATGGGGAATCGATGTCGTAGGGCCAATCAGTCCCTCTTCGGCAAGAGGTCACCGTTTATCCTGGCAATAACCGATTACTTCTCAAAATGGGCGGAGGCCACACCGTTGGCCGAAGTTAAAACCTCCAATCTGGTTAGCTTCATCAAACACCATGTCATCCATCGATTTGGTGTACCCAGACGGATCATCCATGACAATGGTCCCCAGTTCGTAAGCCAAGGGTTCTATCGGTTCTGCGATAAATACCGAATTCAGAATGTGGCTTCAACCGCCTACAATCCTGCCGCCAATGGCTTGGCAGAGGCATTTAACAAGACAATCATCAAGCTGCTCAAGAAGTTTGTCTCCTCAAACAAGCGAGATTGGGACGAAAAGCTCGGTGAATGCCTTTGGGCCTACCGGACTACGGTTCGGACACCGACAGGCAATACGCCTTTCTCCCTGGTATATGGGTGCGAAGCGGTCATCCCATTGGAAATCCAGGTGCCATCATTGCGAGTAGCCCTGACTACTAAAATGACATCAGAAGACAATGATCGCTTGCGTCTTCAAGAGCTCGAAGCCCTGGACGAGAAGCGGCTGCAAGCTCAGTAACACATCGAGCTATATCAGCTCGGATGTCAAAAGCCTTCAATAAGAAGGTCAAGCAGAGAGTCTTCCACAAAGGAGACCTAGTCTTAGCCGTCAGACGACCGATGATTATGACGCACAAGACCAAAGGCAAATTTCAGCCTAAATGGGAAGGACCGTTTGTGATAGAGACAGTCTATTCAAACGGAGCATACCGCCTTACAATTGCAAATGGCGACCTCCTCATGATGCCGATCAATGGCAAGTTCTTAAAAAAGTACTATCCTTAATCAAAGATCCTGCTCTCGATCAAGTTAACATTACACCTCTGATCGAGATCCGCGCGTCCGGAATGCGCACAAAGAGAGCCTCTCTCTTTCTCCAAGCATATCAAACCTGTTGATAGCTGGGGGTTTGCTTAAAATCCCAAGGGACCTGCTCCCACTTGATTCCCTCTCCAGAATCACCTACCAATTCTCATCCATAGAATGGTGGGACCACATATATTCCGCTGTTACGTTAACATTAAACCTATGACAGCAGTCCCCTCATTTCTCCTCATGAGAGCGAGACCTCCAAAGTCACTTACCAATTCTCATCCATAGAATGGTAGGACCATACATATTCCTCTGTTATGTTAACATTAAACCTATGATAGTGATTCCCTCGTTTCTCCCCGTGAAAACGAGACTTTTCCCAACTCCATTGCAATATTGAACTTAGTAGCGTCTCAATTGGTTACGTCATCGCGACCTCTGAACCAGCAGACAGCTAAGTCTCAATCCGAGTCCTGTTGACATTTACAAAAGACAGGTCTCGATACTCGTTGACATTTACAAAAGACGAGTATCACTCATTGTTGAGCTTGGTGGCTTCTCAACCAGTTACGTCATTGCGACCTCTGAACTGGCAGATAGCCAAGTTTCATCTATCATTGAGCTTAGTGGCGTCTCAATTGGTTACGTCATTGCGACCTCTGAACCAGCAGACAGCTAAGTCTCAATCCCGAGTCCTGTTGACATTTACAAAAGACAGGTCCCGATACTCGTTGACATTTACAAAAGACGAGTATCACCTATTTTGAGGCTTGGTGGCTTCTCAACCATTACGTCATTGCGACCTCTGAACTGGCAGATAGCCAAGTTTCATCTATCATTGAGCTTAGTGGCGTCTCAATTGGTTACGTCATCGCGACCTTTGAACCAGCAGACAGCTAAGTCTCAATCCCGAGTCCTGTTGACATTTACAAAAGACAGGTCTCGATACTCGTTGACATTTACAAAAGACGAGTATCACTCATTGTTGAGCTTGGTGGCTTCTCAACAGTTGTCATTGCGACCTCTGAACTGGCAGATAGCCAAGTTTCATCTACCATTGAACTTAGCGGCGTCTCAATTGGTTATGTCATTGCGACCTCTGAACCAGCAGACAGCTAAGTCTCAATCTCGATGCTTGCTGACATTTACAAAAGGCAAGTATCTCCCCTTTTAGCCCCGCAAAGGGCTGACCTCGAGACTGCGACGTCCCATTCGGTTATGTCATTGCGACCTCTGAACCACCGACAGCCATGCCTCATTATCCAAACAAACAAAGACGACAAAAGAATGAATTTTTATTAAATTTCAAAAGGGATGGGATACATGGAGGAGCCTATAGGCGTACATGATAAGATCGGATCCGATCTCCGAGCGAAGCTAGCCTCGTCCTCCTGTCATCAGAAGCCTGGGCCAGCGCCTGTAATCTTAGCTCAGCCTCATCGAAGTCCACCGCTAAAGTCAGACTGATCTTGTGAAGAACAGTCTCAACCTCACCAATATGCAAGACTGGCTCAACTATTGAAGAAGCCAAGTCCCAAGTCCTGCCTGCGCAGCGGACTTAACAAGCAACGATCTTTCACTGATCAAGCCAAGATGATAGCTTCACAGAAAGCTATGATGAGATCCTTCTCTGCAGCAGCCAATTGCAAGATGAAGAACAAGGGAAGCTAATCCTTGAAGCGAGCTGCCAAAGCTAAATCAAGGGAGATGAGTTCCCTAAAAGCAGTGAAGTCTTTGAATGATCAAGACTTACTGGTCCTTGGCCGGTTAGACAACCAGAGTGGGTTTTCCCACTAATTCAGAGATCTGAGTATCTCTCTCAACCAAGAGAAGATAAGAAGAAAGGCAAAACATTTCTCTTCAGAGGACCTCAAGTGTCCTATTTATAGGCCCCATGGCCTGAGCGGCCATCACCCCAAGCGTGGAAGCACGAGCGCATTCAAGGCATTTACGCCTTGATGGAAGGGACGGTTTCCCCTTGGAACCGTGCAAAGGGAGAAAACGTCTCCCTCATAAAAGGCACTTATGGCGCCTTGAATAAAGGGAATATCCTCCCTTGGAAACGTGCAAATCGGAGAACATCTCTCTCGATTGGTGCGAAAGAAGGAATGATCCTCCTCGTAACCGCCCCACGGCAGTTGACTTTGAAAAGGCAACAGGAGTTCCAAAGCGAACTTATTTCTTGGAAGCCCAGATACGGAGCCACCCCGACGCGAAGCTACTCGCGAACCAGTGCAATTCTTCGGCAATTCATCCCAAAGCAGGATTGAAGGCGAAGCTGAACTCAACCATCATGGCGACGTTCATACTCCACACCACCATCACAGCAGTTCAAAGTATTTCGGAGTCTGAGCTATTGCAGACTCTCGAAAACTTTGAAGGGGGTCTTGTTGACACTTAAAAAAGACAAGATTCTCATTGGTCCGAACGATGTCTAAACTTGTTGACATTTACAAAAGACAAGGGACAGACGAGCTGAAGACCAGTTTTCGCCCACCTCCAAGGGACAAAGAAGCGTTTGGACTCCACTGATCCAGCAAGCAGAACAGTGAACCCGGATTGTTTCTAAACAGACCTCAGCAGGTCTAAAATGCTAGCATTTAGCATTACATTAGCCCAGGGGATAGCCTCGTTTGAGAGGCTAGCATCATCCAGAGCATCGCCAGGAAGCTAACTGACAGCTTCGCCGAAAAGCCTCTTTTCGGACCTCGCCAAAGATTGCCTCTAGCTCCGCTATGAGCTTTAAAGCGGGCAGCTCCGCTATCAGCCTGCTATGTCAACCTTTGACCAATCAAAATCTCCTGATGAGATCGGATTCAATCTAATCAAATCCAATCGGGATTCAAATATGGCAGGTGATTGCCGCAATCTCTTGACTCTCTTGAAACAAGTAAGAGGATCAAGGAGAATCCCCAAACAATATGGAAGGATCAAAACAGACCAACCGACTTCCATTTTCTAGCTCCGCAAAGCTATCCTAGCCTCGCAGTAAGGCTACTTTCCAGATTCAAACAGATTCGGTTCAATCTGTTCCCATATCTTCAAAGGGGACGATTATACCCTTGCTTCCTTATAAATAGCTCGCCAGGGGTACAAGGAAAAAAAGGGGATGAAGGCATAGGGAGATCGATCGATAAAAAAAAGAAGAGAGAAGACTCCACAACAAGAGGCTTTTTTCACACCAACCGCGCGCGCTCCCGAATTCAGAGACCTTTTAGAGAATTGCTTTCTCTAACCAGGGTGTTGATACCCTAACGTCATCCTTCCTCTCAAGGAATCTCCGGAACCAGGCGAGAAGGAATTCCTTATCGAAGGCGATTTTGAGAAGCAGCAAGAGGGTTCTACCAACCTTCTGTTCTCTGATTCCCCGAACCAGCGAGAAGGGAATCTCATCGCTCGCATCGTCAAAGGGACAAAGTGGTCGCGCGCTGACCAGACTCCTATCGGCACATTTTCCCAGAATCTCTGAGGAGATCTACTTGTAATCTTTTGAGAATACTTGTAATTTAGCTCCTCAAACTTTTATTTGTAAGTTTTCCCCCTTTGCAAACATAAATGGAAAACAATGAGTACTATTGCTTCCTAGATGGGTACTCAGGGTACAATCAATCCCCATTGCTGCAGAAAGACCAGGAAAAGACCACTTCACCCACCCGTTCAGAACCTTCACTTACTGATGCATGCCCTTTGGATATGCAATGCTCCCACAACATTCCAGCAGTGCATGCTTAGTCTTTTCTCCGACATGGTCGACGTTTCCTTGAGATTGTATGGATGACTTCTCCATCTATGAAGATTCATTTGATCAGTGTCTTCATCAACTAGAGTTAGTTCTGCAGAGATGCAAGGGGAAGAATCTAACTCTAAACTGGGAGAAAATGTCACTTCATGGTGAGACAGAGGATTGTCTTAGGCCATGAGATTTCGAGGAGAGGCATTGAAGTGGACAAGGCTAAAGTAGAAGTGATTGTGTCATGCCCCGCTTCCCAAAATACGCGGAAACGGAGTCGCGACGAGAGTCGCGACGTATATACGCAAGGGAAATACCCCACGTATATACGCTAAGCCTAAATTAACCTGAACAAGCTATAAATCAGAACTATAATAAGCAAGGATCACTGCAATAATACATATGAGACTACACATGATAGCAATGAATAACAGGAAGAAAATGACAGCTGAATAGAAGTCAAAGGTGATATACAGGAATCAAGGAATAATAACAAGAATAAAATGCAAGTATACCAGAATCAAAGGGAGAGGACCCAAGCTCCTCGCAAGGCGTGCCGTCTCATCGAAAACCTGCACATTAGAAAAATCGTCCAATAGCTGGACGTGCAAACCCAGGGTCGTCAGAACGCGACCATAATGAGTGTGTGTGTAAAGGGGAAACAGCTCGTGCAGAAGAAACAATGTGCATAATTAGTAATAAGAGCAACTACAGATAAAAGAGACCATATAACAGATAAATAAAAGAACTGTAATAAACATAATAACAACACGAATAAAGATAGGCAACAACTGATCAATAATAAGCAAGCAACTGATGTCTCAATAGGTAACCTATCATATGTCACTAGGCTGGTATCCAAGTCTGGTCAGGGTTATAGTTATATGTTTATCACAGTAATATAAATGTACAGTCAGGTGATATAGTCAGTCACAATACATTAACAGTTTATTTTCATTTATTATGTCAGCGAACACCAATTGTCACCTGTAATAGACGCATCCCATACTACGCCTACTACACGTGTCAACCAGAGTCCTAAGTTATTGAAACTGATTGGTTGGAGACGTTGTCCATGTTTTAGGTGGGTCCCGTACATACCCGGGACCACGCCTCAGTTTCCTGGCGCTGAACCAGGCCGTACCGCTAGGTACTCTGTAACAGTAACAGTAACAGTAATCTCACTGTGAAAATAGTGGAACAGTAACAATACAGATGGGATGCCAGTCATCCCCCAGGAACCCTGCAGTGGAACCCTCAGTCGGCTGCGCAACCTGTATCCTAGGTCCACCCAAAATACAGACGCTGTCTCCTCCATCCATTTTCCCAATCCCAGTGTAAGTTGTCCATTTATATTATTATTTATTCAATTCAGTTAAACCAGTCAATGACAATATTATCAGAGTACTAGGACGATACGGTGACAGTAACAATAATAGTACAGTAACAGTCAATCAGTGATCGTATACACGGTAAACAATATCAGTAACAGTGAACAGTAACGGTAACCGTGTATACGATGAACAATAGGACTGTACCGTGGTTACGTTCAAACAATCATTTCCCAGTAACTTCAATAACATGAATAAAATAACAGTAACAGTCTAGCTACTGCTCAATAAATAGTCTCAACTAAAGCTGACCATAATCTCATCCATTCATACTAAAGAGATATCAGTAACTAATCCATCAACTTATAGTCCCAATACAATCCTCAAGAGTCATTAAGTATCAGTCCGTATCAGTGTAATCCAAAACGGTAACTACTATATCAATGAATCTGTAATTAGTCCTCTCCTCAATACCAATATGTCCTAATCCTATAACCCTCAATAACTGAGATCAAATAATAACTATTATCAAACTCCAAGATGTAGATCACCATCATAATAAGTCATCTCTGTTAACTGAAATAATCAATAACCAATCATGAAGTATATGGTATGTCCTCGAGATCAACAAGTCAATACATATTGAATTATATCTAAACAGTCAACATCCTCATAAGTAATCTAGAATATCTACTCTTGATAATCAACATCAACAACATAGCATCTAACAGATCCCAAATGCCTGCAACGTCAATCTCACCACAATACAAGACAGGCTCCAATAAAAAGGAATATAGATCCTGGATAACCTCTAACTCAAGATCAATTTAAGTCACAACTCAACTAATCCAGTCATATCTGATATGTCCTCAATACTCAACTAATAAAGTCAGGTCTAATTACTGATCATGATACAATGTAAATAGCATAAGTCCCAGATCAATCCAAAGTCATCCTATCTAACTTACATTCCCAACAGTTACATGATCGTCAAGTATCAATATACATCAATGAATTTGATATAATAATTGTCATTCCAACATATATCAATATCAGCACTAATCCCCTCACTCTAACATACAACTCTAAATCTCAAATCCTCAAGAGTTCACATTTCTATTAATGTCGAACATCAGACCCCAACACTTGGCAACATATCCGATACATGCATATAAGACCCATCATGACAAGTCAATCCAACTAATATCCATCCTCGAAATCATACTCACTCATCTATAGTCAATACATGATTTAAGGGCAAGTCTCCATCAAATAAAGAAACTATACACAGCAGCTAGACATGCACTAGACGACTAACAAGTTGACTAAGTCGACTAACAGGGTAAGTCGACTAATCAAGCTGCACCTAATACTGAAATGCACCATAACACATATCCCCATTCTATCAAATGCACCCATACTCCTCTCATGATATTATAATCCTCTGTAATTCATTATCCGATCCAACATATACATATCCAATAAATCAAATAATGTTAAAAGTGAGAAAGGGGAATATCTACTTCTTCATGACAACATTGTATCCACATATATTAAACGTAAATGATATATCAAATCTATCATTACCATTCCCAAGTCAAATCTCCTTCCCATATAGTTCACTAGCAGGCCCCAACATATAAGATCCTATATATCAATGAAGCGACATTCTTATTTAATCAATCCTCATATGAACGAGACTATCATATTCTTAACCTAAAATACTTAGACAACACGATAACAGTGACGATAACTAAATAACATGCATCAGTATAATGGTATCATGACGTCACAATGGTAATAATTATAAACAGCAATAATTGAATAGGAGAATAATCAATCATAATTGAAAATCAATTAAAACACTCACCTTGGGGAATCTGGTCGTCGCCGGGCGCGAGTCGCCGTTACGGTCGCTATGGTGCGGCTCTTCGCTGTTGAACTGCATAGGAAGGTAGCCAGGGTACTGGGGAAGGCCTGGCTGCAAGCTGGTGATCTCACGCTCGCCGGAAGGGCCTGGAATTGCCGCTCGCCTGAACTTGCGCACGCCAATGCAACACACCCATCTATACTAATAAATAGAAACACATGTATATAAATCATGCATACATATACATGATTATACATAAACACATGCATGCATCCAAATTAATAAATATACCTATACGTTATTTAATTTAATGCATACATATCCAATTTAATTAAGTCCCATTTATTAATCACTAAATATACACATAAATGATTAAAGAATAAATTCATGCATAAATATATACCATGCATAAATATCCAAATTAATAATTACCTATTATTAATTATAAATATCTATACATTAATTAAATTCCACCCATACATGTAAAAAGGCATTCACAATATAATATATGAAAAAGGAAATAAATAGAAAGGGGAAAATTACTCACACAACCGAGTGATTTGCGGCACGCCGACGGAGGCTCCGACGGAGGCGTACAGGGCCGCGGAGGGTGTCGTTGGATAGAGCAATTCGCCGTGAAGGGCGTGGGGTGTGCTCGCGCTCGACGACGGTGATCGACGGCGTCCCGCGGAGAGCCCGAAAGTGGTTCGGAGTATGATTTTGCCGCACATGCAAGTAACCCACAAGAAAACATACACATAAAATTAACCCATATATAAATAAATATTAATGCACAAGCACATGCAAATTAATTATATATACATAAATCAACATACATATTTAGCACAAAATGAAGGAGAGCAATGGGAGGATTACTCACGGCTGGGCTTGGTGCTCAATATACTTAATTCAGAAAATAAATCACAAAAAAAAGGCTCATGATCTCTACGGACATAGCCCAGCACATGATTGGTCCATTCACAGCAACAAGAACCAAAAGATCACAACATTCGACTCAAAAAGTAGCACAAATCATGAATAATCTACAAGTGATCTACATGCAACTCGTAAATTTCAATAGATCTACATCTATAAAGATAAATACACAGAGCTGTTAGAGTTTTACACTCACGCAACAATGGAGAGGGGAAAAACTTGGTTGGGGGAGAAGCTTGCTCGGCCAATCCAAGGGAGGCGGCCTGGAGGAGAAGGAGGAGGCGGCCTGGAGCTCGTGCACGCAGGGAAGAGGTTGGGGATGTGCTGCTATTGGTGACGGCTGAGAGAGGATTGAAGGAGGAGGGATTAGATTAGGGTTTGGTTTAGGTTAGGGTTAGATTAGGAGATTATATATAGGATGGGTTAGTTAATGGGTTTCGGTTGGATTGGGTTTGAGTTAGATCCAAATAGAGTAACGGGTAGTGGGTTTGATCCAAATGGGTTTGGATTCCAAATGGGTATCGGGTAGGATTAGATAATGAGAATAAATATTGGGAAAAGATCAAGGATACAAGAAAAAGAGATAATGCTACAAACAATAATAAATAAATACAAACTACAATAATATTAACAATTAATAATGACACTAAAAATAATTAACCATGACATAAATAATCATCAGGTTAGCAATCACAATATTAATTAATCAAGATAAATAATAATATTAATAAACGACAACAACAATAATAATAGAAATAATAATTAGCATTTACTACTACCACTAGTACTTATACTAATATTAAAAATAAATAAATAATATAAAATTAACACTAGTAATATTTAATAAACACCGACAATAAAAATAAAGATAACACTAATAGTAATAACAATAAATAATAATCATAATGGAATAAAAATATTAATAAAGAATAATGACCTTAATGAAATAATGGAAATAATAATTAAATATCAATCAATAATAATAAGGGTAAATATAAAATGTCAAATTACTATCTACTGTCTCAAAAAATAATCTCCATACTTAATAATAATAATCTCAAGAAATTAACAAATTAACTTGATTAAATAAAAATAATTAGTAAATCAAATAGGAAAATGAAAATACAGTAATTCAGATTTGAGATATTACAGACTAAAAATGTCATTATATATATATATATATAATATATTATATATATATATATATATATATATATATATATATATATATATATATATATATATATATATATATATATAGAGAGAGAGAGAGAGAGAGAGAGAGACACCACACACACACACACACATATATAAATGATGATAAAAATCACTTATTGAAGCTGGGTAGTTATGCCTCAGGAAGCATGATTATTCAAGCCTAAAATGTGGACAAAAACAAAATAATTCCCTTTAGTTTGTGGCCTTGTTTACTCGAGTCCTTAAGCTCGAGGGATGTTTTCTCATCTGGTGCCTGATGGTGGAATGAAAGTGAAAGGATTACCGTCTAGCTTTGGCTAATGGGTCGTGTCCACTAGGAGAAATGTGATGAAAACTTTTGGTTTTTTGTTTAGAAAGCAAAGAATGGTATTTGTTTTTTAGTTGAAAAAAGAATGGAGAGAAAAAAAGTGATTAAAAGAAAAACTTACAAATTAGAGAAGGCTTTGGAAAAGGTGATCTTTAAAAATGATGAAGATTATTTGGTTGTTTTTAATATAGGTAAAGATCTGGGCTCACTAATTTTCTACTCAACTACTTATTTATCTCAAGAATATTTTTGGTGCATCATTTTTATCATATGCAAAAAACCTTAATCTCTTTTAATGTTCAAGTAAAACAAATGAGATGATTTGGATTAAATCTGGAGGTCTTTCTTAACACAACATTAAAAATAGAATGTAAATCATCAAGCGCGAAGAAGCAAGTATGGAATAAAAATAATTTGAAAATATTTGTGCTTTGAAGTTCAAGTTAAAAGAAGTGCATCCTCATGAGCTTTCTTGAACAAAGTTTAACTTTAGGCATTATTATGATTCAGAGAGTTCTTTCATAAAAATCAATCGAGAGAGAGGAGGTAGAAAAGATTAATTAGTGAGCCTAGAAAATGATTTAGCTACTCATGATGAAAGGAAAACAAATAAGAGAATGAAAATCAAACATAAACATACCGAATTCGAGTTGAGTTGAATAAGCGAGTAGAAGCTCCTTTGATTGTCACTTCAAAGATGAATTATACACTCAATTCCATCTTCTCTCTTTGCTGGTCTAAACTGAAAAAATAAGAGGAGATACAACTTCTCCAAGCTATTTAACAATGCTCCTAAAATCCTAAAAATAAACAAGAAATTTAATCTTAGTCTTCGCTCCCTTTTCAATACAAAACCCTGCCTTTTATAGGCAAACCCAGAGGGAAAGAGAGTGAGGAGATAAGGGGAGCAAACGCTCCCCTTATCTCTACCAACAAGCCACGGATTTGCGGCTTTGGCCGCGGATCCGCTGCCAGGATGTGGCCAAATGGCCACATCCTGGTGGAGATCTTTATGGCATGGGATTTGTCTCCCTTTTGTCCGGCTAGATTTTACTGTTTAGCTTTGATTCTAATCTGATTCTTCGGTGATTCTCAAGCTAACCAATTTGGATTCTTATAAAACCAAATTAACCAGTTTTCAACCTCTCTGATCTGCCATGATCTGCCCTGATCTTCTGATTTCGAATTAATTCTGAATTAAATCAGAATTTGATAGGTTTTTGAGCTTGTTTTTCTTCCCTTTTCTTTAGCAATGGGTCTGTACTATATAAAGAAAAATAAGACTTATTAATTGGATTTATAGATAATAAACATGGTAATGTGACAACATATATGTAATATATGTGACCGATCACACCCCCACGCTTATCGTTTGCTTGCCCTCGAGCAAAATATCAAAACTAATCCTAATCAATTATTAAACCACTTTCGCAGGTCACTCGATTGCATTGAGCATGTGCAACAAGCCGTTAAACCTCTAGATTATCCCTAGAGGAGAAGTTTTGTCTCATGAGGGATTTTAGTGGATTGCACCCACAAAATCCAAAAGGAAAGGAAAAATGTTAGCATTTTTGAAAAGCTTTTGAAAAGATAGAAAATATTTGAGGTATTGTTGTAAGAGTTCAAGTAATCTATAAGTTATAGGAAAATCAAAATTTTCATTCCTAAACTTAGTCTCTATTCAAATACATGTCCTCAATCAAAGTAAGGAGTTAAATTGTATTTCTCATCTAGTCTATTACTTTACCCTGAGTCATATGCACCATTGTGACCATGAAATTTTGACTAAGGGTTCTTTAACACTAACTCCTATACCTTATTTATATTTATTTTTGGTGATATTTATTCCTCAATTCCATTAGGCTTTCTAATCTGCCCATGCAACGAGCCTTTAGTCAATGACACCCAAACCAGACAGTCTTAGGGTAACAGGTGAGAAAACACCCCTAAGGACTTGAACATTCGAGCAGACAAGGTCATGAAACCAAGGGTTTTTATTATAAAATGTACCCCTTTTAGGCGTGAATACTTATGCTTCATGAGGCACAAATACCCAACTTAATTAGAGGATTTATATATGTATATATATTTTGAAACTTATCTAATTATCTTTTGCATAAATACCAAGGCTTGCTTAAGCCAAAGCACCTAGCTAATCAATAATCAGATTTGCATATATATATATATATATATATATATATATATATATATATATATATATATATATATATATATATATATATATATATATTCTTTCTTTTTTTTATATAAGGCATAAGAATTTTTATCTTTGAACCCTAAGTGTGTAAGTGTATAAAGTGTGCATATTTCTTTAAGGTAAAGATCAAAACTAAATTACTTTCATCAATTTTCTTCCTAACCCTGAAAATCAAACAAATTATCTTATTTTGACTAAGTATAAGAAATCCTAATTATGATTTTCCTATTTCTTAAAATTGACTTAATTTTTTACAAAAAATATATCAAAATATTGTTCTTACCTGTCAAAAAGTTTTTTTTTAATATGTTTTCTTCCTTTTTTTAAGTTATATTAGTCATGTTAGAGCCCTGCCCACACTTATCTCATGCATTGTCCCAATGTATGAAGAAATGTATAGATGCATGAAATAAAATGGAAAAGAGAAAAGTTACTGATACACTGGGTCGAAAAGGCCTATAGCCGTTTCATTTACTGGCACCGATTCCAAGAAAGATTTAAGGCGTTGACTATTTACCTTAAAGTTATTTCCATTCTTGGTGCCACTGATCTCTATAGCACCATGCGGAAACACGATTTTTACAACAAATAGTCCAGTCCATCTTGATTTTAATTTTCCTAGAAAAGATGAAGCCTATAGAGTAAGACTTTTTGTTAAGGGACAAAAGTTTTTCTTATGATGTGTTTATCATGAAAAATCTTAACTCTATCTTTAGTGATCTTAGCATTTTCATAGGCCTCATTTCTCAACTCCTCTAATTCGGAAATTTGTAATTTTTGAAGGTCACCAGCCTTAGTCAAGTCGAAATTCAACTGCTTGATTGCCCATGAGGCCCGGTGCTCTAACTCAATGGGTAGGTGGCAAGCTTTCTCATAGACTAACCTATAAGGAGACATCCCTAGAATCGTCTTGAAGCGGTCCTGTAGCCCCATAGGACATCTACAAGTTTGGTGGACCAATTTTTCCGGTTTTGGTTCATAGTCTTCTCCAAGATAAGCTTGACTTGTCTATTGGAAACCTCAACCTGCCTACTGGTTTGAGGATGATAAGGTGTGGACAACTTGGGAGTTATGGCATACTTTCACATAAGAGCTTTAAAAGATTTATTGCAAAAGTGAGTGCCATTATCACTGATGATAGCACGAGGGGTTCCGATGCGTGAGAAAATATTCTCTTTCAAAAACTTTATGACAACTTTGTTATCATTAGTTCTACTAGGAATGGCTTCTACCCACTTGGACACATAGTCCACATCAACCAATATGTATTGGTTTCCAAATGAATTAGGAAATGGATCCACAAAGTCGTGCCCCAAACATCAAAGAGTTCTATTTCTAGAATTGGGTTGAGGGCATCATATCTCGTTTTGAGATCCTTCCTACCATCTAGCTTCTAGGGCACGTCTTACAAAATTCATAAGCATCTTTGAACAAAGTAGGCCAATAGAACCCACTTTGTATCACTTTTTCAGCAGTCTTGTAGGGACCAAAGTGTCCACCGCATGCAAGTTCGTGACAAAAGGATAAAACACTCTTAACCTCTTCATCGGGAATGCATCTCCTAATAATTTGATCAGAACAGTACTTAAAAAGATACGGTCCCTCCCAAAAAAATACCAGACTTGAGATAAGAACCGGTATATATCATTTTGGACCAATGAGACGGAGTTTGGTTTGTGACTAAGTAATTCACTATATCAACAAACCAAGGTTCCCTAAAGATAGCTAAGAGATTTTCATTAGGAAAGTCCTCATTTATGGGTAATTCGTTGCATGGAGAATTTGGGATTCGTGAGAGATGGTCAGCAACGACATTTTCTACGCTTTTCTTGTCACGAATCTCAAGATTGAATTCTTGAAGGAGGATCCAATGAATGAGTCGGGCCTTGGCATCCTTCTTCATTATGAGGTACCTAAGCGCAGAATGATCGGTGAAAATTGTGGTTTTAGACCCTAGTAGGTAGGGATGAAATTTCTTTAAGGCAAACACTACTGACAAGAATTCCTTCTCAGTAGTAGTGTAGTTCAGTTGAGCATCGTTGAGAGTCCTACTAGAGTAGTAAATCACATGCTGCTTGTTATCAATGTGTTGTCCTAGGACAACGCCTATGTCAAAATCAGAAGCATCGCATATGATTTCGAACGGCTTAGACCAATCCGGTGCAGATATGATTGGTGCATAAATAAGCTCTCTCTTAAGTTTCTCCTAAGAATTCATACATTAGCATCGAAAGTGAATGACACGTTCTTAGCTAACAGATTCGTCAATGGCCTAGCAATCTTGCTAAAATCCTTGATAAATCTTCAGTAAAAACCGGCGTGTCCTAAGAAGGATCGAATATCCTTCATCATTTGGGCATGGGAAGCTTAGCAATAACCTCAATCTTGGCTCTATCCACTTCAATTCCTTTCTTGGAGATTTCATGATCCAAGACATCTATGTTTTACCATGAAGTGGCATTTCTCTCAGTTCAGTGTCAGATTTTTCTCTGCACAACACTGGAGGAGAAGTTCTAAATGATGGAGACATTGAGTGAATGAATCTCCGTAGATGGAGAAATTGTCCATGAAGATTTCTAAGAATCGTTCTACTATATCAGAAAAAGACTCAACATGCAACGTTGAAATGTTACAGGGGCATTGCACAAGCTGAAAGACATTCGACTATAAGCAAATGTCCCAAATGGACATATGAACGTAGTCTTTTCTTGGTCCTCAGGAGCAATAAGAATCTAATTATACCCGAGTAACCATCCAAGAAACAGTAATACTCGTGACCTGCCAATCATTCAAGCATTTGATCAACGAAGGGGAGTGAAAAATGGTCCTTACGAGTTGTAGCATTTAGCTTCCTATAGTCAATGCAAACTTGGATCTTCGTGGGAAGTCGAGTTTGGACCAACTCTTTGTTCTCGTTTTCCACTACGGTGAAACCAGATTTCTTTGGAACCGCGTGGACAGGACTAACCCATTGGCTGTCAGAAATGGGATATATTATCCCATTGTCTAAGAGTTTCACAATTTTAGCATGAACAACCTCTTGCATTATAGGGTTTAACCTACACTGCGGGTCTCTTTTAGGGGTGGCATCTTCATTGAGATGAATGTGATGTTAAACTATGGTTGGACTTAATCCCGTTATATTGGTCATATTCTAACCAATGGCTTCCCTATGTTTTCTTAGAATTGCTTTAAGATCTTCTTCTTGCCCATCGTTTAAATGGGAGGCAATGATGACAGGAAAGGTCTCTTATTCGCCTAGATAGACGTGCTTGAAGGCTTTCAATTCTAAAGAAGAGGAAGGCTCACTGGAAGGATGAGTCAAATTTGTTGGCTCCATATTTGGTGAAATAGGGTTCGAAACCTAATTCACAGCTGACTCAACAACCTGATCAAGATTAAAGTCGTCAGATTCTAACCCGAAATCACACTCAGTTTCTAGTTCCAATTCTTCCCTGTGTTCACTTGTTAAGTTCTCAATGAGGTTGACTTCAAATGTTTAGTCCTCAACATTACGGGTTGTTTTCCTAGGTTGAAGTGATTGACTTCTCTAGTCATATCCCCAAAGGTTAACCTCATGGACCCATTCCTATAATTAATAATGGCATTGGCAGTAGTAAGGAATGTCGCTCTAGGATAACAGGAGTTTGAGCTCTAGGATTGGACACAGGTTGTGTCTCTAGAACTATGAAATCAAAGGGGTAAATAAACTCCCCGACCCAGATAAGGACATCATTAATTTTTCCTTTGGAACTTTTACTGAACGGTCAGCCAGTTGGATAGTGACTCGAGTTGGACTAAGATCGCCCAACCCGAGTTGTTGATAAACTTAGAATGGAAGCAAGTTGATACTTTTCCCCAAGTTAAGAAGTGCACAACTAATCTCGGCTTGTCCTATGGTGCAGGCAATGGTTGGACAACCTGGGTCCTTGTACTTGACAAGGATCAGACCCGACAGTAGCTCACTAATGTTAGTGGCTAAGAAGACCTTTTTGGGTACATTAGTCTTTCTCGTCTTGGTGCACATGTCCTTAAGAAACTTAGATAGGATGGGACTTGTTAGACGGCAGCAAGAAGTGGCACATTTATCTTCACTTGATTGAAAATCTCAATTATCTTATCCATGTGTAGATTTTGCTTGTTGTTTTTAGCCTATTAGGAAATAATACTATAGGCTGGTGCACTGACTGGTTGACTTATCTTTTCAGATTCGTCAGATTTGGAAGGATTGGGATTATATGAGGTGGATACTTGATTGTGGTTGTGCTGAATGGGATTGGTTGGTGTTTGTCACGCCCCGCTTCCCAAATACGGAATACAGGTACATGACGATGGCCAGCAGATACTCACGAAGAGTGAAATCTCTTCCATGAGTATCTTAGGCTGTCAATAACAAGCAGGATAGCCCACATATATGCACATACAACCAAGCACAGGGATAAAATCACATATATGAAAAACTGAATCATAAACAATATCATCCACTATATCTGAATAAAACAAGTCAAGGAGAAACTGAACTCACCGGAGAACAGTGAAACCAGAATATGATCTACGAACAACTCTCTATACCAGCTTCCTAATCTAAATACTGAAAAATAATATAAAGGTCCGTCAGAAGCGGACTAGCAAGAGTACACGAAACAGGAAGGAGAGAATATGAAAATGCAGTAACAGTAAGTAGGATATAAGAACATATGTTTGGAAATATCAAGAACTGAATGTAATAACAGTAACAGGAATAATCAGAAGATAGATCATGTACAATAAGACCGTGCATGTATGGTGTGACATGTGTATAATGAACATGAAATATCCTGGACAAGTAATTGTCATGTAACATAATCACAAGATCACAAGAACTCAATATCACAAGATAAAATAGCATGGTATGTCTAGGAATGTCATGCAGTCAAGATAATGCATGTCACATGAGTCTCAAGTGTCAGTATCTTGAAAATATATGTCAGGTACTAGATCATTGAAGGCAATGAAGGATATGATGCAAGTGCATATGTCTAACATATTTTATTATCCTAACTAATGCAACCATCATGTGCCCCATCCCACAGGATAACTGCATATCAAACAAGTGATGCGTTAGTGGATCCTGATAGCAGGGAGAAATAGTTCACTGTACTCAGGTATCATGTAACATGTAATAATAGGAGCGCGCATAAATAACAAGATCACGTGTGGCATCCAAACCCACAAGGGGTCGCCCTTCCAAGCACACCTCCCTGGATTTCCCCTGCTACAGTCTCCCCCAATAACCCCGGCTTGGTTAATTTTATTAATTAAATGCAAATGCAAACAGTGTGTTACTCGGTGTTACAGGATCATGAATCGGTATCAAGAATATCAATATTAGATAGTGAACACAATGTATCAAAATCACGGGACGATGTAGATAGTGACAATATCATGTGACAAATATATAGTTGTGCGATCAGCAAAAAGCAAGCACAAGAAAAGTAGAAAGAGAGTGGGTCGAAGTTACTGCTTTTGCGATTCTTCCGTAGTAGCGAAGTGGCTATACGGGTCGTATCCACAAGGAGGGAAAATGATGGAAGCTTGATGCGGCTTTTATGTTCAAGAAAGGAGAATGTTCTTTGTTTTCAATAAAGAATTTAAAAAGTGAAAACAAGTTGTTTCAAAGATTGTTGGAAAATGTTTTGGTAGTTTGTAAAAGTGGATTTTTCTTAGTTGTAAAAACGCATGGCTAACCTTCTACTAATTGCTCCCACTAATCCCTAACTTCTTGAAGATGTGCCTCACGATGGATCATAGGCAAGCTTACCCCTGATGCAATGGAACTATTCACATGGAAATCGAGTGAAAGTTCTTCCTATAACTTTGCTTTACACGGCAAAAACTCAGACATTCCCGTATCAAGATCCATTAGAAGGCAAGAATACGGGAAGACACGAGTGCACTAATGGTATCGGCAAAGTTAAAAGGAAAGTCTCTAACTTACAACAACAAGCAAAGTACAAAACTTATAGATCATCAAAACTATTTAAGTATGAAATATAAGAAGGTAAATACTTGTAGGTAAGTTAGAGTTAGAACCCTCGTCTTAAGATGCCATAGCTCTCGTTTGCACAAGGCTTGTTGACACTATTGACTCATGCGGGTTATCGATTAAGTAGTTAAAGATTAGGGGGTTAGTAGTTAGTTAGCCATGCTATGGAGGAGTTAGTTACACATGGTAAAGAAAAGAATAACAAAAGAAAAGAGATAAAGAGAAGGAGTTACACTAAAGCAAGAATGTAAAAGCAAATGTAAAGAAAAGTAAATGGAAAGAAGGAAGAGAAGTAGTACTTGTATTTATCTTGTCACCCTTCCAATACAACTCCTTACAAACTCTCTCTCTTTCACTTTAATGGCCAATCCTAAACCTAGAAGAAGAACAACAACTACAAAACCTAAAAAAAGATTACAAATTCTCTCCAACTCCTTGGTCTCTCCAAACTGAAGACCCCAAGGGGGTTTTTATAGGCACCAGGGGAAAGGGGCAACGTGAACAGCACGTGGCCTAAAACGTGAGAGCGCGCGCGCCCACATTGCCGCGGAAACGCGGCACTGGCCGCGTTTCCGCGGCATTACTTTGGCGGCGCGCGCAGCGCCACCTGCTGCGCGCCGCCTGGTTGTCCCCTACCACGCGCCGCTTGGTTGTCCCCCGCCGCGCGCCGACATGGCTGCGGAAACGTGGCATATGCCGCGTTTCCGTGGCAGTACTTTGGCGGCTTGCGCAGCGCCGCCCACTGCGCACCGCCTGGTTGTCCCCCTGTCGGCTGGATCTCTTGGTTTCTGGTTTGGCCGCGTTTTCGCAGCAAAATGCCGCGTTTCCGCGGCTTTCCTTGGGCAGCACGTGCGGCGTCGCCTGCTGCGTGCTGCGCTGTTGTCCTTCTGTTGGCTAACGCTCCTGATTTTGACAGAGTCAGCTCTCTAGGTCAATTGCTATCTTTTAAGCCTTTTAATCACCAAATAATGGTGATTTAGACCTTCTTCTTCATTTACCCACCATGAACCTAGGATCAAGCAAGCAAGGATTTATTAGTAGAATTTTACATGAAATAAATATGAGAATGTGATGAAAATTATGCAAAATTAGAGACTAATCATGCAAGTGATACCAGATGCATGCAAAATAGTGCAAGTAATGTCAGTGACACATAATCTAAATGTCAAAGTAAAACCTTCAGGATCATGTGTCCATAATCCAATAAGATATCCTCAAATAATTACTCAGAATATAATGGTTAATTTCCTTGATTAATTTTCAGTAATATCAGGATCACAATATCAATCTTTCTTCATTAATATCCAGTTAACCTCAAGATCCAAATTACAGTATTTGTCATGATCAGTATAAACTTTACGTCAATAAATTAGTCTATCACATAAAGCAATCATGCAAATTTAAGTTGATGCATGTATGCACAGGAACAAGATGCAAACAAGATATGTAAGGTAATAAAACATGATCACGAGACAGTATCGGTAATAAATCAAGAATAAAATAATTAGTCATATAATCGGAAGAGAAAAGCTGATATGTACATATGATCACAGGATAGTGTTGATGATCATGCGATATGATAACCAGAATTCATAATTAAGAGGTAGAATTAAGATCAAGATGAAAGTCAACGAGAAGAGAATCGTGTACACTTGCCTAATGTCGTTGGAGTCTGAATTCCCGTAACTACAACCGGCTCTGGGTAAAATTCGCGCCTAAATATTGCGTGAATTAATTAGAGACTTAACATATTCTTATTCAGTGATAAGTTAAATAAGAAAGTAATTTTTTTACTATTTATTATAATTTTGGTTGTTTAATTTTCAATTTCTGGATTTATAGCAACTATTTGAAAATATATTTTCATACTAAAATACTTGCATAAGCTAATAAATTGATGTATAATGTTTACATATTACTGAATTATGAATTTCATATATTTTTTTTGTGCTATTTAGAAATTTATTGGTCATTTAAATAAAATATCAATGAATAGTAATTATAAAAATATTTAATTTCATGTTATTCTAAGTAATATTACATTAAAATAATTTTACAGAGTTTCAAATTTAATTTGTGATTTTCTGTGAATTTTTTGAAATTTTCTGTGAATTTTTTGAATTAAAATGAATCTAAAAATCAATAAAAATAATTAAAAAGCTTAACGGGTCTGTTGCTACAGTAATGGGTTTGGGTCTAGTTTGCTACAGTAATATTCTACACATTTTATTTCTATGTTATTTATTTATTTATTTTTCTTTTTCTTTCTTTCCCTTTTTTGCTTTTTCTTTTTCCCTTCTTTCTTTTTCTCTCTCTGTTTTTTTTTTTTAATGGGGCCGGGTCGGGTCTGTAAACAGACCCGAACCCGGGTCTGCTGGCCAGACCCGCTGGCTGGCACCAGTGGCCTGACCAGACCTGGCCTGGGCCAGGTCTGGCTGGGGCCAGAACCTGGGCTTGGTCTTGGCTCGACCAAGACCGTTCTGGTCTGGTCCTGGCCGAGAGCAGCAGCAGCTGCTGCTGCTCTCGGCCAGAGGCCGAGGATTTTCTTTTTTTTTTGCTATAAAAATAATTTTCTAAAATATAATAAAAATCACTATTATTAGGATGTATATCTAGGGTACCTCAAAATATTTTTATTAGAATTTTAAAATAAGCTTTTCATGGAGTGATTAAAGTAATGCTTACTACGTGTTCGACGAAATGCCAACGATAATTAAAATCGATGACAATGCAAAATAACTTACCCGGAACGCTTCTCTTCAGTCTGAAACTTCTTCCAGCATCTCGTCCGTCGATGGCGGAGCTTGTGGACAGTGCCAGTGGTTTGACGGAGGTCGCGGAGATCGTTGGAGATGCCGTGCTCCACCCCGGCGGCACCGCAGGAAGGAGAGCACGGCCATGCGTGGCTCTCGGGAATGGTCGGCGGAGCTCGTCGAAGGGGATGGATCATGAAGTCTGGTCATGGGGAGGTGGGACGGCAGTGATGGTGGCGGCCTAAGGCGGTGGTTTGTAGGGCCAAGTGAAGCTCGACGGCGCGTCGAATATAAGGAGGCCGTGGCTCAGATGGAGAGGGAAATCATGGAGTGATGTATGGAGGAGGGGGCTTGGGGTTTATATAGAGGGGGGGAAAAAAAAGGTGAGTGAGAGATAGAGGGAGAGAGGGAACGTGAGAGAGAGGGGAGGACGCAGGTGGAGGTCGTGGGGGACGACGCGGGTGCAGTTGGGAGGAGAAGTGGGGAACGTGGGGAGAAGAAGAGGGAGCCGATCGCGCGTTTGTTGGGGAGAAGAAGAGGGAGTAGCTAATGGTTTAATAACATATGAGTTCACTCTGAATCACATGCCAAAGTGGAACGCTGGTTTGGGCGTTAGGATGCTTGGCAAAAGGTCATGGTTTCGAAACTGGGAGCAATGGGATTTTTGGGTTTTCATTTTTGAATGAATAAAGGTGTAAGAAAATGATGGTTTGAATATAATGATTACCCCATTTAAACAAAAGGCATAATTAGCATAAAGGTTGGTTTTTCCCTCTCCTTTCCAATGGGTCACAGGTTCGAAACCTGTTACATATGCGGGTTTTCTATTACTTTTATTTTATTTTCTTTTTTTTTTGAATAATATTTAAATATTATTTTATTGGATTAAACGCTATTAATTCAGGAAAATCCTCAAAAATTCTCAAAAATAGAAGATATCATCCTGAACATTGTTGTAAAGTCAGAGTCCCAAAATTCATCCCCGATTATTAATTAAAAATCCCAGAGTCAGCCTATGTCACCGATCGACCCCAAATTGAGATTCTTCTCCAATAATTCCCAAAAAAATTCTAAGATTCTAGAAAAAATTATAAATAATGGGAAATAATATCTTGAGTTGAAATGACCTCAATCTGACTATCAGGATAATTAAATCATCACCAGATACCAGTATTGACATACGTATATCGAAAACCGAGGGTTACAGTGTTGATTCTTGATTATCAACTTTCTTTCTCGACCTCAATGTATGAACAACATTGATTAGTCACATATATTGCATTTACATTGTCACCTTACCATGCTTTTTAGCTAATAAATCCTATTAATAAGTTTTCTTTTCTTTGCTAAATGTAGGCCCAAGTGCTTGAAGAAAGAAAAGAGAAACAAGCCCAAAAGCCCACCAAATTTTGAATTAATTCAGAATAAATTCGAAATGAAGAAATCAAGGGTAAATCTTGGCATATCAAGAGGTTGAGAAGAATCCTCCCTGAATCGAGCGATTGAACCACACAATCAAAGGCTATTTCGTCAACGTTTGGAACAGAAAAAAGAAAACCAGTAGAAGATACGGGCCAAACACCAAACCAGGAGCTCCTTCCCCTTGGGTGTGGCCACCTGGCCACACCAGGGCCGCAGAAATGCGGCCCAAGCTGTGTTTTCGCGGCCAAGTAAGGGTTGTAGGGGGAGCGTTTGCTCCCCCAATCTTCCCGGGATCCTCCTCGTTTGGTTTTTGGCTATAAATATGGGTTTCAGTAAAGAAAAATGCAGCGAAGACTAGGATTAGAATTTGTATTTATTTTCTTAGGATTTAGATTCTTTGTAGCTAGCATAAAGTTATAATCTTGCTTTTTTACTTTGTAGTCCAGTATCAAAACTTGTGAGAGAGAGGAATTGAGTGCTTGTACTTGAAGATTGAAGTGACATCAATACAAGAGTCGAGCCGCGTTTTCTTCCACTTGCAGTACGGTATGGTTTGCATTATTTCTATGCTTTCTTCATTATTTTCTATGGATAACTAAATGGTTTTCTGGGCTCACTAATGGATCTCTTCTTTCACTTCTCTCTTGACTGATTTCATAACAAGCAACATTTTTTGAAGCATAAAGTGCCTTAGTTAAAACTTTGTTCTTGAAAGCACATGATGATTTCTTTACTTTAAACGTGTACTTTCAAAACACAAATCTCTTTGAACTGTTTTTATTCCATGCTTGCCTCTTCTCTCTTGATGGTTTAATATTCACTTCTAATGATTTGTAATGAAAGGACTTAAGATTTAAATGAGACAATCTTATTTGTTTTACTTGGACATTAAAAGAAGCTAAAGGTTTATGGTTCAAAATAAAAGTGATGCAACCTAAATTTCCTTGAGATAAGTACATAGTTGAGTTAAACATTAGTGAGCCCGGATCTTCTCCTCTTATGTCTAAAACAAACCAAATGATTTTCAAAGTTTATTTTCACCTTCTCCAAAGCCTCTTCTAAAAGATGCAATTTCTCTTTAATCATCTCTTTCTTTCCATTATCTTTTCCATTAAAAAACAAACACAATTCTTTGTTTTTAAACGATTCATCAAAAAGCTTCCATTGCATCCCTCCTCGTGGACACGACCCGTTAGCCACAAGCTACACGGTAAATTCTTAAACTCTTTGATTGTTCTTTCTTTTAGCAATCAATTTTTGGCGCCATTGCCGGGGAGGGAACGGTGTAGTTATTTTTAACAAGTTTTGTGTGTTGTTTCAGGGACTTGAAGATCAAGATCTAGCATTCATGCTTTGCAAGAGAAGACTTGCAAATTCTGTGCCCCTACTCTCGAAAGTAGGAAACAGAATTTCAAGAAATTGTGTTGCAAAATCTGAAAAATTCATTAGACTACTAAAAACTCTTTTTTGCAGGACATATTACTTGCAAAAATTTAAGTTTTTGTATGTCATATTTGTGCTATTTCTGCTATCCACCATCCATGTTTTAAGCCAATAGTAAAACACTTGTTGAAAAGTTAAAAAATTGATTAGACGTTTGCATTTTAGGCACGAGTCTTTTCAATTCATTTACTTTACTGTTGAAGAGTGCTGGAGCAAGGTACGTACGCATTGCATTCAGAATAAGACTCATTTCTTGGTTGATTTATATCGCTTTGAGTGAATCTTATTTATCTTGTACACTTGCACAAATTGATTTTAAGGGCAACACCCAATAACAAGATAAGGTGAGAATTTAATCACCCTTCCTTGACCCAAAAATCAGATTCCAAGCACTCACAAACCTAAGCCTAAGTAAAATCTGATAGACGTTGGCCTTAGGGACATCTCGAACTCACTAGGAGATTATCCTAAAGAGGGAAGGTGTTGGAAATTGACTCCTGCCAAATCAGTGTCTAGGAAAGGGATTGAGGGCTGAAAGCTCAAAGATTGGTGGTTACTTAATTAAGGAACGTCTTTGACGGATAACCTACCACCAATCTTGCCCTGACCTGGCTGATTAGCTTGTGGTCAAAGTCTACGTTCTACATCCTGTGGACAATCAACCAGTTAGGGGTTGTCTAGGTCAAGGTTACCTTAGACTAGGCTTGGTTGATTACTACTGTTGACTGTTGGTTGAACTTGTTTGTGATTGTGATTGTGTTTGTGTATGTAAGTGTGGTCGAGAGACCCTAATTCATCTAGGTTGACTAGAAACACATCACCACCCAAGTTTGAACCAACACCAGATCCGGTAATGGCTCAATCAACATCACTGCAAGATAGGTTCTACCCTATTAGGACCTCACTTCCATCTTGCATTCTACTTCCATCGGTTGGTGAATACAATTTTGAGCTCAAGCCTCAATTCATCAACACACTCCCCAAGTTTTATGGCCTAGAGTCCGAAGATGCCTACTTCTTCATAAGAGAATTTGAGGAAGTATGTCTAATGATGAAAATCCCACACCTTGTAGACGATGCTATTAGGTTGAGATTTATCCCTTTTGCACTTAAGGACCTAGCAAAGAAGTGGCTCTACAGCTTAGCGGCCGGTTTTATCACATCCTGGGATAGTTTCATCAAGGTCTTCTTGAAGAAATTCTATCCAATCCATAAAACCGCTCTCATCAGGAAGACAATCATGCAATTCAAGTAAGAACCTAGTGAACCGTTCTGGAGGTACTTTGAACGCTTTAAAGACCTCCTTGTCCAATGTCCACATCATGGAATAGAGAAATGGCGACAATGCCAAATTCTTTATGACGGTTTAGACTATTACACCAAAACCCTCTTAGAAAGTATGTGCCAAGGGGGTTTCCTGCAGAAAGATGAAGATGAGGGATGAGATTTGTATGAAAATCTAGCTGAGAAGACCATCCAATGGGAATCTGCTAGTGAGACCTCTAGGGATCCTAACTCCATCTCATCAAAAGGAGGTCTCCATTCTATCGAATCGTCCATCGCTAATGAGGCTAAGTTAGCTAACCTGGCTAGAAGACTGGAAGCTCTAGAAACGAAAGAACCAAGTCCAGTCAATCAAGTCAGCCCGAACCAATTTCCAACCCCGGGCTGCACTTACTGTCAAGCCATGAATCATGTGTTCGAGGAGTGCCCTGTGTTTCAGGCTCAGCAACCCTACCATGAACCGATGAATGCGGCCTTTTCAAGGCCGAACAATAACCTTACGCACCAACGTACAATCCTGGCTGGAGAAATCACCCTAATTTCTCATGGAGCCAAAACAACAATGACCATTCACGATCAAATCATGCTAGCCACTTCCATCATGGTAATAATTCTTCCAATCATCAACCCAACTTCTCCAATTTCCATAATAATTCTCCCAACCATCCACCAAACTTTCCGAATTATCAACAGAACTTTCCTAACCAAGCTCCATAATCCTCATTCCAAAATCCTCAATTAGAAAGGAGAATGACTGACTTTGAAAGAAACATGGAAAGATATATGAAAAATCAAGATTCTCTCATGCAAACTATCCAGAGGTTAGAGGTTCAAATGAGTCAAACCACTCCACAGAATGAGAGACAAAAGGGTACCCTGCCTAGTCAACCAGTCACCAATCCGAGGAATTCTCAACAAGCTCATTTGGCTGAGGATCATTCATTTAATCAATGTAATGCTGTGCATACATTGAGGTCAGGAAAGAGAGTTGATAACCAAGTGTTAACACCAACCAATCCCATTCAGCACAATCACAATCAAGCTTCCACTTCATCTAATCCAATTTCTTCTAATTCTGACGAATCTGAAAAAGACAAGTCAGCCAGCCAGGTGCACCAGCCTATAGTACCATTTCCTAATAGGCTGAAAAACAACAAGCAAAATCCTCACATGGACAAGATAATCGAGATATTTAACCAAGTGAAGATAAATGTGCCACTTCTTGATGCTATCCAACAAGTTCCTTCCTATGCTAAGTTTCTTAAGGACATGTGCACCAAGAAGAGAAAGACTAATGTTCTAAAAAAGGTCTTCTTAGCCACTAACATTAGTGAGCTATTATCGGGTCCGATTCCTGTCAAGTACAAGGATCCAGGTAGTCCCACAATTGCCTGCACAATAGGACAAGCCGAGATTAGTCATGCACTTCTTGACTTGGGGGCAAGTATCAACTTGCTTCCATTCTCTGTCTATCAACAACTCGGGTTGGGTGATCTTAGTCAAACTCGAGTCACCATCCAACTGGCTGACCATTCTGTTAAAGTTCCAAAAGGGGAGATTAATGATGTCCTGATCCGGGTAGGAGAGTTCATTTACCCTGTTGATTTCATAGTTCTGGAGACACAACCTGTGTCTAATTCTAATCATAGGGCTCAAACTCCTGTTATCCTAGGGCGACCATTCCTTGCTACTGCTAATGCCATCATCAATTGTAGGAATGGGTCTATGAGGTTAACCTTTGGGGACATGACTAGAGAAGTCAATGTCTTCAATCTAGGAAAACAACCCCGCGATATCGAGGACCAAATATTTGAGGTCAACCTAATTGAGAACTTGACAAGTGAACATGGGGAAGAATTGGAATTAGAAATAGAGTTTGACTTCGGGTTAGAGTCTGACGACTTTAATCTTGATTAGGTTGTAGATTCTGCTGTGAATTGGGCCTCAAACCCTATTTCACCAACAATGGAGCCAACAGAACTGATTAGTCCTTCCAGTGAGCCTTCCTCCTCCTTAGAATTGAAAGCCTTACCTGCGCATCTCAAGTACGCCTATCTAGGCAAACAAGAAACCTTTCCTGTCATCATTGCCTCCCGTTTAAATGACAGGGAAGAAGAAGATCTGAAAGCTATTCTAAGAAAACATAGGGAAGCCATTGGGTGGACTATGACTGATATCAAGGGATTAAGTCCAACCATCGTTCAACATCGCATTCATCTCAATGAAGACGCCACACCCAAAAGAGACCCGCAGCGTAGGTTAAACCCTATAATGCAAGAGGCTGTTCATGCTGAAATCATAAAACTCTTAGACAATGGGATAATTTATCCCATTTCTGATAGCCAATGGGTCAGTCCTGTCCACGCGGTCCCGAAGAAATCCGGTTTCACTGTAGTGAAAAACGAGAACAAAGAGTTGGTTCAAACTCGACTTCCCACGAAGATCCGAGTTTGCATCGACTATAGGAAACTGAATGCTGCAACTCGTAAGGACCATTTTCCACTTCCCTTCATTGATAAAATGCTTGAACGTTTGGCGGGTCACGAGTATTACTGTTTCTTGGACGGTTACTTGGGCTATAACCAGATCCCTATCGCTCCTGAGGACCAAGAAAAGACTACGTTTACATGTCCATTTGGGACATTTCTTATCGTCGAATGCCCTTCGGCTTATGCAATGCCCCAATAACTTTTCAACGTTACATGTTGAGTCTTTTCTCTGATATGGTAGAACGATTCTTAGAGATCTTTATGGATGATTTCTCCATCTACGGAGATTCATTCACTCAATGTCTCCACCATTTAGAACTCGTCCTCCAACGTTGTGCTGAGAAAAATCTGACACTGAACTGGGTGAAATGCCACTTCATGGTAAAACATGAAATTGTCTTGGGTCATGAAATCTCCAAGAAAGGAATTGAAGTGGATAGAGCCAAAATTGAGGTTATTGCTAAGCTTCCCATGCCCAAATGCGTTAAGGACATTAGATCATTCTTAGGACACGCTGGTTTCTATCGAAGATTTATCAAGAATTTTAGCAAAATTGCTAGGCCCTTGACTAATCTGTTAGCTAGGGATGTGTCCTTCACTTTCGATGCTGAATGCATAAATTCTTGGGAGAAGCTTAAGAGAGAGCTTATTTCTGCACCAATCATATCTGCACTGGATTGGTTTAAGCCGTTCGAGATCATGTACGATGCTTCTGATTTTGCCATAGGCGCTGTCCTAGGACAACGCATTGATAACAAGCAGCATGTGATTTACTACTCTAGTAGGACTCTCAAAGATGCTCAACTGAACTACACTACAACTGAGAAGGAATTCTTGGCAGTAGTGTTTGCCTTAGAGAAGTTTCGTCCCTACCTACTAGGGTCCAAAACCACCATTTTTACCGATCATTCTGCGCTTAGGTACCTCATGATGAAGAAGGATGCTAAGGCCCGACTCATTTGTTGGATCCTCCTTCTTCAAGAATTCGATCTTAAGATTCGAGATAAGAAAGGCGTAGAAAATGTCGCTGCTGACCACCTCTCACGGATCCCTAATTCTCCATGCAACGAATTACCCATAAATGAGGATTTTCCTGATGAATATTTCTTAGTAATCTCTAGGGAACCTTGGTTTGCTGATATAGTGAATTACTTAGTCACAAACCAAACTCCGTCTCATTGGTCTAAAAATGATGTTTACTGGTTCTTATCCCAAGTCCGGTATTTCTTTTGGGAGGAACTGTATCTTTTCAAGTACTGTTCTGACCAAATTATTAGGAGATGCATTCCCGATGAGGAGGTTAAGAGTGTTCTATCCTTTTGTCACGAACTTGCATGCGGTGGACACTTTGGTCCCGCAAAACTGCTGAAAAGGTGCTACAAAGTGGGTTTTATTGGCCCACTCTGTTCAAGGATGCTTATGAATTTTGCAAGACGTGCCCTAGATGCCAAATGCTAGGAAGGATTTCAAACCGAAATATGATGCCCCTCAATCCAATTCTAGAAATAGAACTCTTTGATGTTTGGGGCATTGACTTTATGGGTCCATTTCCTAATTCATTTGGGAACCAATACATATTGGTTGCTGTGGATTATGTGTCCAAGTGGGTAGAAGCCATTCCTTGTAAAACTAATGATAACAAAGTTGTCATAAAGTTTGTGAAAGACATTTTTTCCTGCTTCAGAACCCCTCGTGCTATCATCAGTGATAATGACACTCACTTTTGCAATAGATCTTTTGAAGCTCTTATGCGAAAGTATGCCATAACTCACAAGTTGTCCACACCTTATCATCCTCAAACCAGTGGGCAAGTTGAGGTTTCAAATAGACAAGTCAAGCTTATATTGGAGAAAACTGTGAACCAAAACCGGAAAGATTGGTCCATCAAACTTGTAGATGCTCTATGGGCCTACAGGACCGCTTTCAAGACGATTCTAGGAATGTCTCCCTATAGGTTAGTCTATGGCAAACCTTGTCACTTGCTCGTTGAATTAGAGCACTGAGTCTTATAGGCAATCAAGCAGTTGAATTTCGACTTGACTAAGGCCGGTGACCTTCGGAAATTATAAATTTCCGAATTGGAGGAATTGAGAAATGAGGCCTATGAAAATGCTAGGATCACTAAATATAGAGTCAAGATTTTTCATGACAAGCACATCATAAGAAAAACCTTTGTCTCTGGACAAAAAGTCTTACTCTATAATTCTAGGCTTCATCTTTTTCTAGGAAAATTGAAATCGAGATGGACTGGGCCATTCGTTGTAAAAACCGTATTTCTACACGGTGCAGTTGAGATCAGTGACACCAAGAATGGAAATAACTTTAAGGTAAATGGTCAACGCCTTAAACCTTTCTTGGAATCGGTGCCGGTAAATGAAACGGCAATGGGTCTTTTTGACCCAGTGTATCGGTAACTTTCCTCCTTTCCCTTTTTTTCATGCATTTACACATTTCTTTCATACATTGGGGACAATGCATGAGATAAGTGTGGGGGGGGGTTCTAACATAACTGATATAAAAAAGAAACAAAAAAAAAGAAAAAAACTTTTTGAAAGGGGTAGACAATATTTGATATATTTTTTGTAAGAAATTAAGTCAATTTTAAGGAATAGGAGAATCATAATTAGGATTTCTTACACTTGGTCAAAATAAGATAACTTGTTTGATTTTTAGGGTCAGGAAGAAAATTTGTGAAAGTAATTTAGTCTTGATATTTACCTTGATGACATATGCACACTAAATACACATACACACTAGGGTTTAAAAATAGAGACTCTTATGCCTTATAAAAAATATAATGAAAAAGAAAAAAAAAGAAAAAACAAGTCTAATTATTGATTAGCTAGGTGCTTTGGCCTAAGCAAGCCTTAGTATTTATGCAAAAGATAATTAAATAAGTTTGAAAAAAAAATTGTGTATATAAATCCTCTGATTAAGCTGGGTATTTGTGCCTCATGAAGCATAAGTATTCACGCCTAAAAGGGGCACATCGTATAAATAAAAACTTCGGTTTCGTGGCCTTATCTGCTCGAGTGTTTAAGTCCTTAGGGGTGTTTTCTCACCTGGTGCCCTAAAACTGTCCGGTTTGGGTGTCACCGACTGAATGCTCGTTACATGGGTAGATTAGAAAGCCTAA
This sequence comes from Agave tequilana, assembly GCA_038442645.1. Taxonomy (NCBI): domain Eukaryota; kingdom Viridiplantae; phylum Streptophyta; class Magnoliopsida; order Asparagales; family Asparagaceae; genus Agave; species Agave tequilana. The sequence goes on from JAVJIF010012938.1 coordinate 84,920, forward strand.
TGAAATTGAGGAATAAATTTTACCAAAAATAAATAAACATAAGGCATAGGAGTTAATGTTAAAGAACCCTTAGTCAACTTCACAGTCACGATGGTGCATACGACTCAGGGTAAATTAATAGACTAGATGAGAAGTACAATTTGACGCCTTACTTTAATTGATGACATGTTTTTGAATAGAGACTAAGTTTAGGAATGAAAATTTGATATTCCTATAACTTATAGATTACTTAAAGCCTCACAAATATACTTCAAATATTTTCTCTTTTCAAAATGCTTTTCAAAAATAATAACTTCTTTCTCTTTCTTTTTGGATTTTGTGGGTGCAATCCACTGAAAACCCTCACGAGACAAAACTCGTCCTCTAGGGGTAATCTAGAGGTTTAACGGCTTTTTGCACATGCTCAGTGCAATCGAGTAACCTACGAAAGTGGTCTAATAATTGATTCGAGTTAGTCTGATGTTTTGCTCGAGGGCGAGCAAAAGATAAGTGTGTCATTTACATTGTCACCTTACCATACTTTTTAGCTAATAAATCCTATTAATAAGTTTTCTTTTTCTTTGCTAAATGTAGGCCCAAGTGCTTGAAGAAAGAAAAGAGAAACAAGCCCAAAAGCCCACCAAATTCTGAATTAATTCAGAATAAATTTGAAATGAAGAAATCAGGGGTAAATCTTGGCATATCAAGAGGTTAAGAAGAATCCTCCCTGAATCGAACGATTGAAGCCACATAATCAAAGGTTGTTTCGTCAACGTTTGGAACAGAAACAAGAAAACCAGCAGAAGATATGGGCCAAACACCAAACCAGGAGCTCCCTTCCCTTGGGTGTGGCCACCTGGCCACACCAGGGTCGTGGAAACGCGGCCCAAGCTACATTTCTGCGGCCAAGTAAGGGTTGTTGGGGGAGCGTTTGCTCCCCCAATCTTCCCGGGATCCTCCTCGTTTGGTTTTTGGCTATAAATATGGGTTTCAGTAAAGAAAAATGCAGCGAAGACTAGGATTAGAATTTGTATTTATTTTCTTAGGATTTAGATTCTTTGTTAGCTAGCATAAAAGTTGTAATCTTGCTTTTTACTTTATAGTCCAGTATCAAAACTTGTGAGAGAGAGGAATTGAGTGCTTGTACTTGAAGATTGAAGTGACATCAATACAAGAGTCGAGCCGCGTTTTCTTCCACTTGCAGTACGGTATGCTTTGCATTATGTCTATGCTTTCTTCGATATTTTTTATGGATAACTAAACGGTTTTCTGGGCTCACTAATGGATCTCTTCTTTCACTTCTCTCTTGACTGATTTCACAACAAGCAACATTTTTGAAGCATAAAGTACCTTAGTTAAAACTTTGTTCTTGAAAGCACATGATGATTTCTTTACTTTAAACGTGTACTTTCAAAACACAAATCTCTTTGAACTGTTTTTATTCCATGCTTGCCTCTTCTCTCTTGATGGTTTAATATTCACTTCTTACTGATTTGTAATGAAAGGACTTAAGATTTAAATGAGACAATCTTATTTGTTTTACTTGGACATTAAAAGAAGCTAAAGGTTTATGGTTCAAAATAAAAGTGATGCAACCCAAATTTCCTTGAGATAAGTACATAGTTGAGTTAAATATTAGTGAGCCCGGATCTTCTCCTCTTATATCTAAAACAAACCAAACGATTTTCAAAGTTTATTTTCACCTTCTCCAAAGCCTCTTCTAAAAGCTGCAATTTCTTTTTAATCATCTCTTTCTTTCCATTATATTTTCCATTAAAAAACAAACACAATTCTTTGTTTTTAAACGATTCATCGAAAAGCTTCCATCGCATCCCTCCTCATGGACACGACCCGTTAGCCACAAGCTACACGGTAAATTCTTAAACTCTTTGATTGTTCTTTCTTTTAGCAATCAAATATTACATTGATTCAATGATGGATCCTCAGCCAAATGAGCTTATTGAGAATTCCTAGGATTGGTTATTGGCGACTAGGCAAGGTACCCATTTGTCTCTCATTCTGTGGAGTGACTAATTGGCTCATTTGAACCTCTAGCCTCTGTATTGTTTGCATGAGAGAATCTTTGTTCTTCATGTATCTTTCCATGTTTCTCTCAAAGTCAGTCATTCTCCTTTCTAGTTGAGGATTCTGGAAGGAAGATTGTGGAGCTTGGTTGGGAAAGTTTTATTGATAGTTTGAAAAGTTAGGTGGATGGTTGGGAGAATTATAGTGCAAATTAGAAAAGTTAGGTTGATGATTGGAAGAATTATTAGCATGATAGAAGTGACTTGCATGATTTGACCGTGAGTGGTCATTATTATTTTGGCTCCATGAGAAATTCGAGTGATTTCTCCAGTCAAGATTGTATGTTGGTGCGTAAGGATTATTGTTCGGCCTTGAAAAGGCCGCATTCATCGGTTCCTGAAAGTGTTGTTGAGCTTGAAACACATGACACTCCTCAAACACATGATTTATGGCTTGACAGTAAGTACAGCCCGGAGTTATAAATTGGTTTGGGCTGACTTGATTGACTGGACTTGGTTCCTTAGTTTCTAAAGCTTCTAGTCTTCTCGCTAGGTTAGCTAACTTAGTCTCGTTAGCTATGAATGATTCAATAGAATGGAGACCTCCTTTTGAAGAGATGGAGTTTGAGTTCGTCGAGGTTTCACTAGTAGGTTTCCATTGGATGGTCTTTTCAGTTAGATTCTCATATAAATCCCATCCTTCATTCTCATCCTTCTGCAAGAATCCCCCTTGGCACATGCTTTCTAAGAGGGTCTTGGTAGAGTAGTCTAAACCGTCATAAAGAATTTGACATTGTCGCCATTTCTCTATTCCATGATGAGGACATTGGACAAGGAGGTCTTTAAAACGTTCAAAGTACCTCCAAAACGGTTCACTAGGTTCTTACTTGAATTGCATGATGTTCTTCCTAATAAGAGCGGTCTTATGAATTGGATAGAATTTCTTCAAGAAGATCTTGATGAAACCATCCCAAGATGTGATAGAGCCGACCGCTAAGCTGTAAAGTCATTTCTTGGCTAAGTCCTTAAGAGCGAAAGGCACAAATCTTAACCTAATAGCATCATCTACAAGGTGAGGGATTTTCATCATTAGACATACTTTCTCAAATTCTCTTATGAAGAAATAAGCGTCTTCGGACTCTAAGTCATGAAACTTGGGGACTGTGTTGATGAACTAAGGCTTGAGCTCAAAATTGTATTCACCAACCGATGAAAGTTGGATGTAAGATGGAAGTGAGGTTTTAATGGGATAGAACCTATCCTGCAAAGATATTGATTGAGCCATAACCGGATCTGGTTTTGGTTCAAACTTGATGGTGATGTGTTTCTAGTTAACCAAGATGAATTAGGGTCTCTTGACCACACTTACATACACAAACACAATCACAAACAAGTTCACCAATAGTCAACAAAAGAGTAATCAACCAAGCCTAGTCTAAGGTAACCTTGACCTAGACAACTCCTAACTGGTTGATTGTCCACAGGAGGTACAATGTAGACTTTGACCACAAGCTAATCAGTCAGGTCAGGGCAAGATTGGTGGGAGGTATCCGCGCAAAAGCGACAGGCCTAATTAAGCCAAACCACCAGCCTTCAGGGTTTCGCCCCTCAATCCCTTTCCTAGACACTGATTTGGCAGGAGTCAAATTCTAACATATTCTCCCTTAGGATAATCTCCTAGTGAGCTCGAGATGTCCCTAAGGCCAACGTCTATCAGATTTTACTTAGGCTTAGGTTGTGCGTGCTTGGAGATGGTTTGTGGGCTAAGGAAGGGCAATGACTTCTCCACCTTATCTTGATTTGGGTTTTGCCCTTAAAATTGATTGTGCAAAGTGTGCAAGATATAAAAAGTAACATTAAAAAGCAAATATCACCCAAGAATATTTTCTAAACTATATGTTATGTATACGTATCTTGTCTCCAGCTATCTTCAACAGTAATTGTAAAATCAACGTAATTAGACAAATGCCTAGAATGCAAGTCTAAACGTTTTTTAAGCAATTTACAATCACTCAGATTACTGTTGGATTAAAAATAAGGATTGTGAATATCAGATATAGCAAGAATAATAACATAAAAACTTTATTTTTCAAGCAATATGTGCTGCAAAAAAAGTTTTTAGTAGTTCACAAATTTTCAAACTTGCGCTGCAATTTCTTGAAATTCTGTTTCCTACTTTCGAGAGTAGGGGCACAGAATACCAAGTCTTCTCCTACAAAGCTTGAGTGCTAAATCTGAATCTTGACTTCCATGAAACAAGACACCAAATTTGTTAGAAAATAATTACACCGTTCCCTCCCCGACAACGGCGCCAAAATTAGATCGTGAAATGGAAGTGAAAGGATTACCATCTAGCTTTGGCTAACGGGTCGTGTCCACGAGGAGCAATGCGATGAAAGCTTTTCAGTGTTTTTATTTAGAAAGCAAAGAATGGTGCTTGTTTTTTAGTTGGAAAGAGGAGAGAGAAAGAAATTGATTAAAAGAAAAACTTAAAAATTAGAGAAGGCTTTAGAAAAGGTGATCTTTAAAAAATGATGAAGATTGTTTGGTTGTTTTTAATATAGGAAAAGATCTGGGCTCATTAATTTTCTACTTAACTACTTACTTATCTCAAGAACATTTTTGGTGCATCACTTTTATCATATGCAAAAACCTTAATTTCTTTTAATGTTCAAGTAAAACAAATGAGATGATTTTGGATTAAATCTGGAAGTCTTTCTTACACAATATTAAAAATAGAATGTTAAACCATCAAGCGTGAAGAAGCAAGTATGGAATAAAAATAATTTGAAATATTTGTGCTTTGAAAGTTCAAGTTTAAAGAAGAGCATCCTCATGAGGTTTCAAGAATAAAGTTTAACTTTAGGCATTATTATGATTCAAGAGAGTTCTTTCATAAAAATCAATCGAGAGAAAGGAGGTAGAAAAGATTAATTAGTGACCCTAAAAAAGGAGCTACTCATGATGAAAGAAAACAAACAAGAGAATGAAAATCAAACATAAACATACCGAATTCGAGTTGAGTTGAATAAGCGAGTAGAAGCTCCTTTGATTGTCACTTCAAAGATGAATTACACACTGAATTCCACTCTTCTCTCTTTGCTGGTCTAAACTGAAAAAATAAGAGGAGATATAACTTCTCTAAGCTATCTAACAATGCTCCTAAAATCCTCAAAATAAACAAGAAATTTAATCCTATTCTTCGTTCCCTTTTTCTGTGCAAAACCCTGCCTTTTATAGGCAAAAACCCAGAGGGAAAGGGTGAGGAGATAAGGAGAGCAAACACTCCCCTTATCTCTACCAACAAGCCGCAGATCCGCAGCTTTGGCCGCGGATCCGCGGCCAGGATGTGGCCAGCCACATCCTGGTGGAGATCTTTATGGCGTGAGATTTGGCTCCCTTTTGTCCGGCTGAATTTGCTGTTTAGCTCTGATTCTGATCTGATTCTTCAGTGATTCTCAAGCTAACCAATTTGGATTCTTAAAAACCAAATTAACTAGTTTTCAACCTCTTTGATCTGCCATGATCTTCTGATTTCGAATTAATTCTGACTTAAATCAGAATTTGATGGGCTTTTGGGCTTGTTTTCTTCCCTTTTCTTTAGCAATGGCCTGTACTATATAAAGAAAAATAAGACTTATTATAGGATTTATAGATAATAAACATGGTAATGTGAAAATATATATGCAATATATGTGACCGATCAGTGCCCTAAAACTATCTGGTTTGATAGTAACCGGCAAAGGCTCACTACTAGGGTAAGCTAGAAAGCCTAAGAAAACTAAGGGAAGAAGAAAAAAATTAATGTAAATAAACGACATGAAAGTTAGAGTCAATATCCCAAAAAATTTCACTATTCACAAGTGCATACTATCTAAGAGTTTTATGAAAGATCAAAGAATTAATTCAATTTTAAATTCTTACATTTAATTTATAATAAGATTTTGCATTTAGACTTAGTTTAAGAAAGAATAATTTATGGTTAACCTATGACCTAGGATCACTTAAATTTTCGCAAAAATATTTTAACACTTTTCTCTATTTTCAAAATACTAATATTTGATTTCTTTCTTTATGGATTTTGTGGGTGTAATCTACTGAAAACCTTTAGGAGATAAAACTCCTCCTCTAGAGGAACTTAGAGGTTTAACTGCTTATTGCACCCGCTCAGTACAATCGCGTCACCTACGAATATGATGTAATAATCTTCTTAGTTAGTTTTTTCTGTTTTCCTGAGGACGAGCAGAAGATAAGTGTGGGGGTGTAATTAGTCTCCACAATTGCATAGTTCATATTACGTCTTCACATTTATTCAATATTAAATTCTGTTAATAACACCTCTCTGATATATTTCTAGGTCCATGACATGAAATGAAGAAGAAGCTCAAAATCCTATTCATTTGGAGATATTTAAAGCCTACAATATAGCCATTGACTTTGGAAGATGAATCTATTGCTTCTGGAAGCAGAAAATAAGGAACCAACAGCTGTACATGTCCCATACATCCAGTACCAGACCCACGCCCTGGCGCTGCCTTTCTGACCGCAGCATGGCCGCGGCCATACTGCGGAGCCACGCGTCGTACTTCGACACGTGCCCCCGTATGGCCCAGTATGCCCCATTGAAGCCCCGATTTTGCCTATAAAAGCCCAGTGTTGAGCAGAACTGAGAGATATGTAGTTTTTAGGATAGTTTCTTCTTCTTCGGATAGTTTAGGTTATTTGTTCTTCTTCTTCCTCTTTTGTATTTTTTATTTCTTGTAGATCATGTAATAGGAAATAGAGTAGTACATAGGATGAAAGTAAGAGTGCTTGTAATGGAGGGTGACCCTTTATGAAAAGTTCCCTCTTTGTCTCTACTTATTTTCTTCTCTCTAACTTCTTTTATATGTTTAGCTAATTTTCTTTCATGGCAACTAACTACTAATCGCTAACTTGCTAACTTCTTACTTGATAATCCACATGAATCTAATAGCCTCTACTTGGCCTTGCTCTTGCAAGAGTCATTGATGGCTCATGATGATGGATCCTAACACTCTAACATCTAACTCTCTAGCAAGTTACTATTACTTTATTCTATACTTGTTCTAGTTAGTTTTGATGGTTTAAGTGTAACTTGCAATTGTTTGTTGAGTTTGATGTGAAAGTGATCTTATGGGTCATACTTGTTGGATTTGGTATGGTTGTTGCCTGTTGATGAACTTGGCTCTCCCCTGCTCTGATACCATTGTTGGGTCCCGCTCTTATACCAAATGTAGGATCTATAATCAAATCAACACAACACTTGACAGGAAGGATTAATTGTTAAGCAAATAAGTAAACTTGCAAGTAAAGAAAACAAATCTCAGAAAATGCAAATGCAAACAAAGAGATTTATCCTGGTTCGGTCCTTGTGACCTACATCCAGTCCCCACGCCACCCGCTTGAGATTTTCCTTTAACCTTGATCTTGCCACCCAAAATCAATACAACATGTACACCACTTGTCGAATCCCCTTCGTCAAATGTGTACACCTTCTCTTCCACCAAGAGAACAAACGTCTTGTACAACTTTCTTCTACTCCCAAGAAGACGCCTTGTACAATGATCTTCTTTGAATGATTACAATACTTTTCCTATAGCCTTGATACTGAATGTGTATGTGGACAAGGTATGGTATAGGAAACAAACTTCAGAGGACTTCACAATAGGAATGTCTTTTGGTGAAGAACAGAAGTTAGGAAATCAGTTTTTCAGGTTTTCAAATTTGGCTTTTGGAAAACTGATGGAAAATCTTGTTTATCTTAACCTTTGGCCTTAGGAATAACTTTCCTATTTATAGCTGTAGACTAGGGTTAGTTAGGGTAATTATAGGACCAATTCAGATGATATAGACGTTGGAAAACGTTGCCAAAAGGATCAGATAAAGAAAACTGTCCAACAGTCAGAAACTGCCTATAGTCGACTTGAGATATGAGTTAGTCGACTAAGTTGGGCAATTTATACTGGGTTAGTCGACTAATATTGGGTATAAGTCGACTACAATATCTATTAGTCGACTATATAAACTGTTAAGTCGACTAACAGTGACAAACAGAGAGTTGGGATCTTTCAGGACAAAAGATAGTCGACTAGGGAAATCTATAAGTCGACTATACCATGTATTAGTCGACTAGGGAAATATATAAGTCGACTAATAACTTATTAGTCGACTAATCATTTTTATAAGTCGACTAATCACCCTATTAGTCTACTAATAGGCAGGGTCAAGTCTACTAATAGGAAGGGTCAAGTCTACTAATAGGCTATGATATATGTGTGTGCATCAAGGCTTTTACATGCTATATCTTCTTTACAAACCACAACATCTCAACCCTCTTTGGCACAACTTGATCATGTCGGACTCTTGATTCTTCAAGTGATAGAGCTCCAATTGAATTTGATCGTCACGAACGTCTTCATCGAAATAGGTTCCAACATTCTCCCCCTTTTTGATGACGACGCTTTGTGTGTGCATGTCCTCTCCCTGTAAAAAATATGTTATCTTTTCCTCCCCCTGCAGAAATGGGTTATAACAGATAGAGAAATATTTTGTTCTCCCCCTGCAACAAATATATTAGTACATATATACGTAATTGATCTTTATCAATTTTTTATATGGTACCTGCAAGATAATCATTAGTTGGTACCAAATATAAAAGATCATATCTAACCTTTAGAACTCCAAATCCATTTAGAATTTGGTTTCCACCTGTTAGTATATACATAATTGCAAGAATCACATATATCATGCATGTATGAAGCAATATATGTATTTTTATCATAAACATTTAAGTTCTTAGGAATCCATATAAACTTACTTTTCTTAGTCTTACTTTTAACAAAAGAATTATATGGATTACTATAACATGAAGATTTTGCAATATAATCAATACCATGTTTATCATGTGACAATTTCTGAAAAGATAATAAATCATTTAATTTTTCTTTTCCTTTATTAAACTTAGTCACATTTTGCAAAAGATCTTCATATTTATTTCTGAAAACTATCATGTCTTTATTCAATATAGAAATCCTATCATTCAAAGACTTAGTTTCCATTTTCAGAAAAATGTTTTCTTTTATAAACTTCTCATTTTCAGTTTTCAAAGATGATATGACATTTTCAGTTTCATCTTGTTGAGAATTTATAGAAGAACATTGTAATGCATAAACAGAATTTTCATGTAAAAGTTTCTCATTTTCTTTTAACAAAAATCTGTATTTCAGTTTTTCATTTTCAGATCAAGAAATAATTCATTAAATGCATCAGAAAGTTCAGAAAACGATACCTCTTCATCTTCAATGGCCATGTAACATAAGTTAACATGTTCAGTGGATTCTTTTTCATCGGAAGATGAGGAATCACTATGTTCTGAAGATGCTTCATAGTTCTTCTTCTTTCTGAACTTCTTACTCTTGTACTTTTCTTTCTTCTTGAGCAAAGGACAATCCATCTTCATATGTCCTGGTTTATCACAATTAAAACATTTGAATTTACCTTGCTTAAGAAATTTCCTGAACTTCTTTGAGAGCATTGCCATCTCCTCTTCGTCATCATTGTCCGTGTCGGAAGATGCATGGAAGGCGAGTTCTTTTTTCTTTGAACGATGTTGTCGTTCTTGGTCCTTCTTCCTTTCTTCTAACTGCACTTCATATGCCATTAGATTACCGATTAGGTTTTCTAATGTCATAGTTGAGAGATCATTCGCCTCTTCAATGGCGGTTGTCTTCTTCTCCCATTCTGGTGTAAGTGCACGAAGGATCTTTCGAACTCTTTCGACTTGGGTGTAGTCCTTTCCAAGGGATGCAAGTGTATTGGTGATGTCGATGAATCTTGTAACCATTTCAGATATGGTTTCATTCTCCTCCATTTTGAATAACTCAAACCTGTGGACAAGAATAGATATTTTAGACTCCTTAACTTTACTAGTGCCTTCGTGTGTTACCTGAAGAGTATGCCAAATTTAATGTGCAGAAGTTGCTGTTGACACTCGGTTGAACTCTTCTTTGGTAAGGGCACAGAATAGAGCATTCATTACTTTTGCGTCAAGGTTCGCGTTCTTCTTTTGATCTTCACTCCAAGCGTTGTAGTTGGTTGTAGGCTTGGTGTATGTTGCTTCTACGATGTTCCAAAGGTCGTAGTTGAGTGACTACAAGTAGATCTTCATTCTACACTTTTAATAGTTGTAGTTGGTTCCGTCAAATAGCGGTGGACGTTGTGTAGAATGTCCTTCCTTGAATTGGGATGATGAAAACTCCGTTGCCATCCTTGTTGTTGACTTGTACCCGAGCTTGTACGTCGGTTCAGGGTATGCAGGGCTCTGATACCAATTGTTGGATTTGGTATGGTTGTTGCCTGTTGATGAACTTGGCTCTCCCCTGCTCTGATACCAATTGTTGGGTCCCGCTCTTATACCAAATGTAGGATCTATAATCAAATCAACACAACACTTGACAGGAAGGATTAATTGTTAAGCAAATAAGTAAACTTGCAAGTAAAGAAAATAAATCTCAGAAAATGCAAACGCAAACAAAGAGATTTATCCTGGTTCGGTCCTTGTGACCTACATCCAGTCCCCAAGCCACCCGCTTGAGATTTTCCTTTAACCTTGATCTTGCCACCCAAAATCAATACAACATGTACACCACTTGTCGAATCCCCTTCGTCAAATGTGTACACCTTCTCTTCCACCAAGAGAACAAACGCCTTGTACAACTTTCTTCTACTCCCAAGAAGACGCCTTGTACAATGATCTTCTTTGAATGATTACAATACTTTTCCTATAGCCTTGATACTGAATGTGTATGTGGACAAGGTACGGTATAGGAAACAAACTTCAGAGGACTTCACAATAGGAATGTCTTTTGGTGAAGAACAGAAGTTAGGAAATCAGTTTTTCAGGTTTTCAGATTTGGCTTTTGGAAAACTGATGGAAAATCTTGTTTGTCTTAACCTTTGGCCTTAGGAATAACTTCCCCATTTATAGCTGTAGACTAGGGTTAGTTAGGGTAGTTATAGGACCAATTCAGATGATATAGACGTTAGAAAATGTTGCCAAAAGGATCAGATAAAGAAAACTGTCCAACAGTCAGAAACTGCCTATAGTCGACTTGAGATATGAGTTAGTCGACTAAGTTGGGCAATTTATACTGGGTTAGTCGACTAATATTGGGTATAAGTCGACTACAACATCTATTAGTCGACTATATAAACTGTTAAGTCGACTAATAGTGACAAACAGAGAGTTGGGATCTTTCAGGACAAAAGATAGTCGACTAGGGAAATCTATAAGTCGACTATACCATGTATTAGTCGACTAGGGAAATATATAAGTCAACTAATAACTTATTAGTCGACTAATCATTTTTATAAGTCGACTAATCACCCTATTAGTCTACTAATAGGCAGGGTCAAGTCTACTAATAGGAAGGGTCAAGTCTACTAATAGGCTATGATATATGTGTGTGCATCAAGGCTTTTACATGCTATATCTTCTTTACAAACCATAACATCTCAACCCTCTTTGGCACAACTTGATCATGTCGGACTCTTGATTCTTCAAGTGATAGAGCTCCAATTGAATTTGATCGTCACGAACGTCTTCATCGAAATAGGTTCCAACAATACTTTGAAAAGTTTTTGAAGCCAAGGACTAGTGATGGTCAATGATAGAGGCAACTATCACTAAAAGGTTGGCATGCTCGTGGAGTCATTAGTTGTTAGTAGCCATGAGTCTTCTTTCTATTTTTACTTTGTTTTAGAAATATACACAAAAATCACAAATACATTCTTTTCTATGTTTTTCACTTCTTTGTTTTCACCGTATCCTTCTCTTTTTATTCTTTGTTTTCTTTTCTTTTCATTCTTTAAAACAAAGAAGAAAACTTAATACACACGTGAATTGACCGGTAAACCTTATATCACTTTCCATCCTTGTGGATTCGATCCGTTTAGCCACTATGCTATAACGGAGGTATCGAGGAAGCGAAGCACACACTTTAATTTCTTATTTCAAAAGAACACATTTTGTGCGCAGTTTCCCCTGATCAACCAGCGATACCGGTCAATACCAAATCAAGTCAAGTTTTGATAAATTCAGAAAAAAATTCACAAATGCATTAAAGTAGATAATATTATTCTAAGAAATAATGTGAAAACAGATTTCAGAAATTCAGCTCTGTTTGTAAATTAAAAAAAAAAAATCTGAGAATCGATCGGCAGCACCAGTCGATACCGGTTTTGAAGATTTTGTAATTTAATTCAGAAAAATTTCAAAAAATTATGAAAAATCTAAAATATTAGAAAACAATGTTTAAAACTAAAATTGGCCAAATCTAACTATCAAAAAGGTCAAATCAATCAATATACTCAGATCGGGTCCTTGGTTCAGACTTGGATTGATCCTGAATTTAGGAGTTCAGATCTAAATACCAAAATGTTGATATAAATAATCATAAAATAAAAATAAATATGAGAAAAAAATTAAAAGAATATGATCGGAAAATCAGAACACGTATCTAAGTACGTATTTCCCGAAACAGGGTGTTACATTCACCCACCTTACAAAAATTTTGTCCTCGAAATTTCGATAAGGGGAAGATGAATACATAAAAGATAGGGAAGTGATTATACCAATTAAGATATGCATAACTAAGAGTTATGCTCATAAAATACTGATCAATAACCTCGAGACCTAAACGTCTTATGCACTTTCTATCATATAAAACTTCGAACAGTACCATCTTAATATAAACCTGATAACTGTAAAAAAGCGAATTCTGCCTGAAGAAGATAAATAGAAATCTGAATGATCTGATTGGACTGCTAGGTCTGTCTGAGAGTGATAAGATAATTTGAATATAAGAAGAGTCCTTAAACTTCCTTGAAGACTTTAACAGAACTGCGATCTGAATCCCGTATCTCTATCCGACACAATGATAACTGGAATATCGTGTAGCTGAACTATCTTTCTTATATAATTATCTGTCAGAACTTCTGTAGACTGACCTACTCTAAATAATATGAAATGATCTATCTTGGGAACTGGCCAAACTTTAATTGCTCGAATTCTGCTAAAATTGACGGAGATTACTTCTTTTAAAAGGACAAGATCCAAGAATATGAAACTACCTATTCAGAACTCATACTCACACTACTGGACGTGATGTTATTCTTGACAAAGAGTCTATAATCAGACTGTTAGATGTTCTGCATGTTCTCTGTTGCTCTAGAAGTAGACTATAAGACCATATGTGAAGAAATCCCGATAAACTGATTATAGATAAATAAAGAAGAACTGATAATAATAATGACTCTGAATGCTGGTGACTCATTACTCTGGAAGGTGTTGGCCCAAAGGCCTTCCACCCTAGTTTTGATGATGATTAACTCATGTAGTTATGTTTACTAATAATCTTGTGTTGTTTAAGTTTCAGATCATTAACCAAGATATTAGTTGGTGATTAGCTTCAACAAGGAGTTTAGAAGCTTTTCATAGTGATTCCAGGGCCAAAGCTTCAAGATCACACATTGCCTAGCCCATGGATGGAGTTTTGGAGCAAGTCAACTTGAAGATGAAGATCATCAAGAAGACTTAGGTATCCTAGTTTAGTTAGTGTATTTTAGATCCATTTGTAAAGCTTAGTATAGTTGATATGCTCAAGTGCACACAACACACACGTTTTATGTTTGGATTTGGTTTTCATGAATGTTTGATCAAAACAAGTTTACATGATTTTTATGTATATTAGATGTGTTCAATATACATACATGCTTCATATCTTAAACAAACTTATTTTGATATGTCTATTCATGAGTTTTTAGGAAAATCAGATTTTCTATTGAAAATCAAGTTTGATAAAAATACAAGTTTTGTTTTTTGATAAAATTTGCAAGACTCAAAAATGAATTTATATGATTGATATATGTCTTGAAATTTTTATCACAAGTTTGTGTTTTAATATAAAATGTTAAAACAAGTTTTGTGGATTTTTAGAAGACTTAAAAGATTTTTCAAAATATTTTTAAACTGTTTTTCTGACCCAGTTTTCTGTTCTAGGCTTCAACCAGTCGACTAAGTCAGTTTAGTAGTCGACTTGGGATGAAGTCGGTCGACCGGGTCGGTCGACCGACGTGCACAGATCTGTGCACGTTTGGCAGCTCTGGGACGGTCGACCCGGGCGGTCGACCGGGTCTAAGAGCAGAGCTCTCTGTTTGTTTGGGTCGACCGTGCCGGTCGACCGTGGTTGCCCAACGGTCACATTTCTGACCGTTGGCGGTCGACCGGACCGGTCGACCGTTAGCCTGTCAGGCTGCCACATCAGCCTAACGGCTAGTTTTCTGATGGGCCTATATAAACCCCAATTCTTGGGATTTTGGCCAAGGTTTTTACAAGAGAAAAATTCCCAGTTTTCCTGAGTTTAAAACAAGTTTTAAAAAGAGTTTTTGGGCTTTAAACTTTTCATCTTTATTGTTTTGGGTTTTTGAAAAATCAAAGAGAACTAGGTTTTGGGATATTGTATTGGTTTTCATTTTCTATCATTTACAAGAGATTTCCCAAGTAGTTTTTCTTTGTTGTTTGTTTCCAAAAACACCTTTTTTCCACACTTGAGCTATCTTCTATCCTAATCTATTTAGGATCTTTGTTTTGTGGAAAAAGAGAAAGAGAAAAGAGAGAATTGTTTGAGGTTGCTAAGCCTCCAAGTTGAACACCCTTGCTCTTGTTGTATCCCTCTTCGGTAGAGGTGATCGGGTGATTGGTTTGCTCCCTCTAGTGAGAGGTGGAGTTTGGTTTGTAAACCCTCTTCGGTAGAGGTGTTGTGGTTGTATTGGCTACGGGCCTACCCCTCGGTTGTGAGGTGGTTGTTTGAGAGAGGAGTTCGGTACTCCCTTATTGTAAAAATCCTTCTCGGTGAAGGTTCCCTCGGTGGGAGTCCTCGGTGGACGTTATAGTGGATTGGAAATCCTACACGGTGGTGTAGGCGGGGATGTAGAGCAAGGTGCTCGAACCTCGAAACATATCTTGTTGTTAGTGTTTGATCCACTTGTCTTTAAACTCTCTCTATTTGTGTTGTGCATAGCATCATTCATTCATCTTGCCATATCATTCATACTTGTGTTATTGCCTTGCATATATTCATATTGATATATCATCTTATATGCTTGGTTGTTTGTGTGTGCCTCACTTGTACTTAACCACAAGAGCTTCACATAGCACCTCAACCCATTCAAGGGGAATCAAGAGGAGTTAGTCCAGAGCCCTTCACAGGGAATTCGGCTACACTTGTGTGTTGTATTAAGTGTGATTGCAAAATTTACATTAGCTTCCGCATTTAGCGCATTTAGTTCACTAGATTAGCATTTACACCTATTCACCCCCCTCTAGGTGTGTTTTTTCAGAAGGTATAACTAAAAACTTATAATAACGATCTTCTAGATGATAACCCAATTATAGATTAAATATCTAGAGAATATCTAAGTCCTGCAAGGTTGGCCGAATAGATCATCAATATAGATTAGATGCAGTGAGAAAACCTGGTTCACCTAGTCCATGCAACATGTTGGCGAGAGAAATCTAGGGAACGAGGTTAGAGTGCTAAACACTAATGGAATTAGCCACAATAGAAGCCAAACCCAAGTAAGGCCATTGTGTAACACAGCCTCAGGCGCTATGTACTAGGTTGCGGTGGAGCTAATTCTCTGAGAGGCTCGCACTTGGCAAAGCTCACGCGAAGAAGCCAATGCGTAACACAACGCTAAATGCTAAGCACCTGGGTGCAGCGAAGTCCATGCCTAGTTGGGCTCGTATGGCTAGTAGACAACTCTTGCTTGGCGAGGCTAGTGGGTCCATGGTTCATCAAATCCATAAGGACTGCTCGGCGTTGTGGCTCCGAATGACATGACCAAGAATTCCTAATAACTAAGATGAGTTCTAACTATCTTCTAGATGTGAACATTACAATAGATCAATTCTAAAAAATGTCTGAGTTCTGTGAAGTTGATAGAAGAGATAGTGATCTCTGGAATAAAGTAAATGAGATAAATAATGTAATTCTATCTCGCAAAAGTATGAATTTGGAAATTTATTTTCTACTGACGCTTCCTATGTAGTGATACAGTCTATCTGATTATATAAGTGATGAATACCCCACTTTCTGTACTGATTCTCACTTTCTCTACTAATCCCCATAGAATGCCTATACATATGTAAGAATAGAGTGTGAAGCCGAAGAACTATCCGATATAAGATAATAAGATACAATAGAATCAAAGAAAGCCAGAAAAGGGAGAGAATAAACCACATCTATCATGTCACTATCTCACTAGTTTAGCCATATCTTAAATTTGGTATAAAGATTATGAAAACCAGAATAGTGAAAAATGAAAGAAATTCAAGAATCAAAGGATGGAGGATCAAGAAGAAATAGATAACTTTGCACTTGTAGTTCGATTATATAATCAGGACTCATGCATTTCAATTACAATTTTCTTTACCATTGATTTGCCGACTGGTTGTACTGTAGATGTGAGAGCCTAGGCTCTGATACCATCCTGTAACGCCCCGATCCCATGGGCACGAAAATGTTACTGTGACGTATAAACGCAGGTGAAAATACTCTCATGTATATATGCCATCAATACAAGTAAGAATACGTGGTACATTATACATTCCAACACATGAGTACAATTACAAGGTAATTGCAGGATGTGACATAATATTACAAGAATATTACATCACGGATAGGCGCAAATGCGAGAATACAAAAAGATATACAATCATGAACCATACAAAAGGCGCTCACAAGTTACAAAAAGAAAACTCGAGAGGCGAGCAGGGGGCCTGAAAGGAAAGCACTCTGGATGGTCTGCTGATGATCCATGCTTCGCTGCGCATTCCTGATCAGCAACTGGGAGAATCCACAAGCTCCAAACTCTGAGATCTGAACATGTAGGTCTAGCGGAGTCAGAAACTTCCCAACGAGTGCTGTGATGAATGCCAAGTGACGTGCAGGGACAAGCATACATGTATCGATAAATCTTAATCAAAAGCATGCATTGAAAATCGTATTATGAGCATACATACCTGAATATAATGAGGCATTAAGTGATGAGATGTACAGAAGCGACAAAACCAGTTATACAGGCTCAATAGATAGGTTCATGAGATTGATACCACGAGGGGATAATCTAAACAAGGAGACCCTTATCTATATACTATATACCTTATGTCTCTATCGACTGAGTACACACAACTCGAGCTATTCACAATAATAGCTTAAGAGAACAAATGAATCAGCAAGAAGTAATAAATATACAGTAACTAAAGAATCGATATATAACCAAGAGTAAATAACTCATGAGGTTAAGTACAGTAGTACAAGTGTAATATCAGTAAGAGACTGGCGGTGTAGAATATGGTAACCGCAAGAGATCAAAAGGGTAGTATACAGGTGGTAAACTAGGATATATAGAATAATAATAAAAAACCAAAAATCCAAATAAAATTCAATGAAAGCAAATACGACAAAACTAGTGGTACAACCCAGGTTACGGTTTCATGAGATAAGTACGTCGAAGGAATAATCCAAATAAGGAAACCCCCATCTATATATTGTATATCTCACGTTATCATAATCTGAATGTATACAACCTGAATTGCAAAACAACACAATGAAGTATTAGTTGGCATCTTATTATTATTGCTGGTCTGACCGATATATCTAAGTATGTGTACTGGCGTGCGTTCCTTCCCACATACATCTGTATATAAGTAAGTTGAGGTTGTTATCGGAAACTAATGATGAGACTAATGAGTTATGTTTGCAGTGGGTCTCATATATGCCCAGGACCATGACCCAGGGTATTCCATTGCTGATGTTATAGAACCAGCCAGCGTACAAGAGGTGGGTCTTATTGCCCATTCATGAAAGTAACAAGAGGTAGGGAGCCAGCGCTCCCCTCGGACACCTGAAGGTACTCAGGTAGATCCGAAAGTTTGAGTTGCATAAGATACCTAATATCATTGTAAACATATTCACCACTTGATGTCCATCAGTCATATCTTACCTGATATAAGTTATTCTTTTTATAAATTATTATGGTGTAATTATCATATTATGGTAATATCAAGAGTAGGACAGCTTCAGGAGTTACAGGAGTAACAGGAGTACATAAGTACTACAGATACAGGTCACTGTATTAATACAGAATAACAGGATAGGATTCCCGAAATATGATAATCACAAGCCAAGCGGTAATATATCAGGTGGTAGGTGATAAGTGATATCAAATAGGTGAGAGGTGATAACATGCAGGAGTCAAGTGTCAAGTAATGACATATCAAGTAATAAGCATAGTAGATATCACTATCATATATCATAATACAAGATAACAATACCGATACAGGAGATTGGTATGAAAGCAAGAAAATGGTACCGATACATGAGATTGGTACGAATAAAGAAAAACTATACTGATACAGGGGATCGGTACGAATATAAAAAATAATACAGTTTTAAAAAATAGTATAAGTAAAGATTTCAAACTCCTCACAACCATCAATAAAAGAATAATAGTTGAATTATCAAGTGGGCAAGCAAGCAAGCGAATATTAAAATGAAGCTAAGCAGAGCTGGAGCGAAGCTAACGTACAACACTAGACACTATAACACTCGACGTGTGATCGGTCACTGATATTGCACATTCATTGTCCCATTCTCAAATTTATTATATAATAAACTCTATTTTAAATCCTATTTATTGTCTAATTTATATGCAAGCCCATTACTAAGGGAGAGGGAAGAGAAACGAGCCCAAAAGCCCGTCAAATAATTCAGAATTAATTCAAATCAAAGATCACGGCAAATCAGGGCAAATCAAAGAAGATAAAACCAGTTGAACAAGTGATTAAAATAAGATCTTTACAAATCAATTAGTTAAAGTCGAAGATCAAAGAGGCTTCATCAAATTCAGGACCCAAAACTGCAAATCTAGCAAGAGATAAAATCATATCGCGAAACCAGAGAGCACCACCCCTAGTGTGGCCACCTGGTCATACTCTGGCCACGGAAACATGACTGAAGCCGCATTTTCGCGGCTTTGTTGGATTTGTTGGGGGAGCGTTTGCTCCCCCTATCTTCGTACGCTCTCCCTTACTTGGATTTTGCCTATAAACACTGGGTTTTCAGAGACTATAGGGGACGATGAAGCAGAGATAGATTCTTAGGCTAATTTTTTATTCTTTTTAGTGTAGGTTTTTATTTTAATTTTATGTAATTTTTATTTCTTTATAAGCATAGGTTAGACTGAGAGTCATGTAAGTAAGAGAGAGAGACTTATGTTGAGAGTGACACCGATATAACCTCCTCCTTTCTTTCATCGTTTCTACAAGCAATCAAAGGTAACATATTTATGCTCTTCTTTGTTTATATGTTCTTTTTCTTCTTTCTACTTTTTTCTTTGGTTTTGATGAATATCTAAGTGAATCTAGAAGCATCAGTATATCCATGCTTGTGTGAGTGCCACCGATATTTCATGATAATGTTCTCCTCCTCAAGATTCTGTATCATTTCATTATTATTCGTCTTGATGATGTAATGCGAATGGAGACTGAGCTCGATCTTATGGGTTATGCGTTGATCATCTCTGAAGCAAGGTAAAACATGCAGGGATTCCTGGTAAGTAATCAATCAGAAAAGGGTAAGTATTTTTTTTAGGTTTAACTTTCTTTTTTTGAATTCTTTAATTTAGATCACTACAATCTCCCTACCATTTTATTCACTCTTTTTAATTTCTTTGTATAAATCCATCTTCTATTTTCTTAACCTTCTCAATCTACCACTTTCTTCTTAACTTAAGTATAACTGATTTTTCTCTTTTCTTTTATAGAACAAAAGAAGAACTTTAACCATTCTTTGTAACTTAAAAGAGAACTTGCATAAAAGCTTC
This sequence comes from Agave tequilana, assembly GCA_038442645.1. NCBI lineage: Eukaryota > Viridiplantae > Streptophyta > Magnoliopsida > Asparagales > Asparagaceae > Agave > Agave tequilana. The sequence continues at coordinate 104,890 of JAVJIF010012938.1, forward strand.
CATCGCTAGTTCCTCGTTGTGGATCACGACCCGCATAGCCACTTGCTATAGCGGTAGCATTGAGTACCTTACCCTCTTTATTCTTAAGTGCTGAAATTTTGTATTCTTGTGTGCAGGTAAGAACTCGATCAAATTTTGGTGCCGTTGCCAGGGAGGGACGATAAGTAACTCTTTTTTGTTTACTTTATTGATTATTATTCTCTGTTCTTGGTGTACATATTCAACAATAAGAAAATTTTGCTACAGTGGACATATAAGCGGCCTGGGACTCTGCTTAAGAAATCAGAGCCTAGAAGCCCTCAGATTTGCTGCATTCCCGTGATAATCTGAGTGAACTACTAACCTGTATTTTTTGTAGGTTGGTTGAATTGCAAAATTTAAATATCTGTAGATATTTATTTCCTTGTTTGACCACTGTACATACATTTCTAATTCAACAGTAAAAAGTTGATTGTAAATGCTAAAAACAGTTTAGACTTTGCATTTAGGCACGTGTCTATTTCGTTACATTTTCTATTTACTATTGAAGAGTGCTGGAGCCAAGGTATATGTGCATAGCATTTAGTATAAGGTTCATTCTTGTATGAAATATTACTTGAGTGTTACTTTTTCTATATACTTGTACACTGCACTAAATTGAATTAAGGGCTTGTCCTATAAACAAGATAAGGTAGGGAAGTCATTACCTTCCCTTAGTCCACAAATAATCTCCTCACTTACGAACTCAAGCCTAATTAAAACTAAGTAGATACTGGCCCTAGGGACATCTCAGACTCAATAGGAGATTGACTTAAGGGGAAGTTGATTAGAATTTGACTCTTGCCAAATCGGTGTCAAATATGGGGGATTGAGGGGCGAAACCCCGAAGGTTGATGGTTTGGCTTAATTAGGCCCGTTGCATTTAAGCACGGATACCTCCCACCAATCTTGCCCTACCTGGCCGATTAACTTGTGGTTAGATTTAACAATATACCCCCCATGGACAGTCTAACCAGTTAGGAGTCGTCTAGGTCTAAGGTCTACTCTAACTTAGGTTAGATTTTTCTTTTCATTTGTTTATTTGTTTATTTTTATTTGTTTTTTTTTGACATTTCTTGTGCGATATAACTTATAACAATAATTTTTCAATTTTAATGGTAATCCATGTTACACCCCGACCTCTTTTTTAGATATTACCAACCGGCACATCATAACTTTAACCAACCTAGTGTACCGGATTGGTCTTATCCGAATCAATATATGCTCCATTCCCAATGCTATGAACAAGACTGACATAATCATCACTACTCTTCATAGAGCCAATGGCGATACAACTCCCCCGAGTCATATTGTCAACCACCTCACCAATACCTAGCTTCATATACTCTGTCTCCTGAGCAACCATTAGAGAATCAATTGACTGGGAAAAGAGGATGGAAGCCTTAGATGAGCTTGAGTGATGAATTTAAATTCTAGAAGACTCAAAATCTCATCAAAATTTTCAAATCAAAGATCCTTACTCTATTTTTCAAGAAGAACAACTGACTTAGAAAAGAGTATGAAATTCATGATTCAATTTCAAAGCGATCCACTCGATATGATAGAAACAAGACTTAGTCGATTGGAAAATATGCGTAGGAATAAGAAAACTCTCCCTAACCAATCTTTAACTATTCTCAACACTTCTAACCATATTGATGAAAGTCAAGAATCATGGCATCTTGAAGACTTTGACCAAGATTCAATTTCACCATAAAACCTTGAACTTGACTAATATCAATCCATTGACGAATTGGCAAGTTTTCATTTTAATGTGATTGAACTTGATTATAAATGTGAACCCGATCCCAACTTTGTGATTCAGTTTCCATCTTCGAATTTATGTTGACTCCGGTATTCTTACCCAATTTGGACCAATTTCTCGAGCCAACATTATTCCCATACCCATAAATCTAGAAATTGAATCACCAATTTTGGATAGTCATATTCCATTGATGGGGAAAAAATGTGAATTTTAATTCTTAGATTTCTACTTAACTCTTAAACCAAAACTGACTCTCGAACCCAAAGTTGATTTTCCTGAGTCAGTATTGGTTTCTGAACCTATCATTTTTGAGCCCAAGTCAACCATTCCACCAAGTCACATTCTTTTGTTGGACATAGGTATAGACCATGATGACTCCGTGATGATTTTCTAAGACTGATCATGTAAAGGGAATAAGTTTCATTATAGGATCTTTCATGATCTTATTCATATTGGGGACTGTAAATATGTAAATAGAAAAGAGGTCAATAAAGGTGGGTTCCGTGAACCACCACTTTATCTTGATTGGGTAGAAACACTTGACCCAATCAGATCACTACCGGAACCACCACCATAAGGTAATATTTTTCTTCCCTTTCTTCTTTTTCATACATCTATGCATTAATTCATACACTGAAGATAATGCATGAGAGAGGTGTGGGGGAGGGTTCTAACATAACTTAGGTTTTCCTTTTATTATTAAAAAATTATTATTAACATTTTCTTTACTTTTAAAACTTTTTTAAAATAGAAACAATATTTTGACATATTTTTTGTAAGAAATTAAGTCAATTTTAAGGAATAGGAGAATCATAAATATGATTTCTTATACTTAGTCAAAATAAGATCATTTGTTTGCTTTCCAAGGTTAGGAAGAAAATTTGGAAAAGTAATTTAGTCTTGATTTTTATCTTGATGATATATGCATGCTTTATACACTTACATATTTAGGATTCAAAATAAGATTCTTATGCCTTATTAAAAAAAAAGAAAAGAAAAAAAGAGTATATATATATATATATATCAAAAATTCTCTGATTAAGCTGCGCATTTGTGTCTCATAAAGGATAAGTATTCACGCCTAAAAGCGGTTCATATAATAAAAACCTTAGTTTTGTGGCCTTGTTTGGTCAAGTCCTTAAGTCCTTGGGTTATTTTCTTTCCCGGTGCCCTAAGGCCGTTTGGTTTGAGAGTCACTGATTAAAGGCTCGTTACATGGGCAGATCAGAAAGCTTAATAGAACTAAGGAATAATATCACCAAAATAAAAAAGAAAAAAATAATAGGCATAAAAGTTTGAGTTAAAGGACCCCGAGTCAAAATTTCACGGTTATAAAGGTGCATATAATTTAAGATAAAATAATAGACTAAATGAGAAATACTGCTTGACTCCTTGCCTTGATTGATGACAAGTTTTTGAATTAAGACTAAGCTTAAGAATGAAAAATTCGATTTTCCTATAACTTATACATTACTTAATTCTTACAATAATACTTCAAATATTTTTCTCTTTCAAATGTATTTTCAAAATACTAACATTTTGCTTCTCTTTCTTTATGGATTTTATGGGTTTAATCCACTGAAAATGCTCACGAGACAAAACTTGTCCTCTAGGGAAAACCTAGAGGTTTAAACGACTTGTTGCACATAATCTTTAGTTTAGTTTTATTATTTTGCTCGAGGACGAACAAAAGATAGGTATGAGAGGTGTGATCAGTCGCTGATAGTACACATTCATTGTCACATTCTCATATTTATTATATAATAAACTCTATTTTTAATCCTATTTATTGTCTAATTTATATGCAGGCTCATTACTAAGGGAGAGGGAAGACAAACGAGCCCATTAAAATTCTGATTTAATTCAGAATTAATTCAAATCAAAGATCAGGGCAAGTGAGGGCAAATCAGAAAAGAAAAAACCAGTTGAACAAGCAGTTAAAACAAGATCTTCACAAATCAATTAGTTAAAGCCGAAGATTAAAGGAGGTTTCATCAAATCCAGGACCCAAAACTGCAGATCAATTAAGAGATAAAATCATATCGCGAAACCAGGGAGCACACCCCCCACGTTTCGGCGACTTTGTTGGATCTGTTGGGGGAGCGTTTGCTCCCCTTATCTTCGTACGCTCTCCCTCGCTTAGTTTTTGCCTATAAATACTGGATTTTCAGAGACTACAGGGGACGATGAAGCAGAGATAAGTTCTTAGGCTAATTCTTCATTCTTTTTAGTTCAGGTTTTATTTTCATTTTATGTAATTTTTTATTTCTTTGTAAGTATAGATTAGACTGAGATTCATGTAAGTAAGAGAGAGAGAAAGACTTATGTTGAGAGTGACACCGTTGTAACCTCCTCCTTTCTTTCATCTTTTCTACAAGCAATCAAAGGTAACATTTTATACTTTTCTTTATTTATATGTTCTTTTTCTTGTTTCTACTTTTCCTCTTTTGGTTTTGATGAATATCCAAGTGAATCTAGAAGCATCAGTTAGCCATGTTTGTGTGAGTGCCACCGATATTTCAAGATGATGTTCTCCTCCTCAAGATTCTATACATTTCATTCTTGTTCGTCTTGATGATGATGTAATGCGAATGTAGACTGAGCTCGATCTTATGGGTTATGTGTTGATCGCCTCCAAAATAAGGTAAAACATGCAAGGATTTCTGGTAAGTAATCAATCTGAAAAGGGTAAGTATTTTGTTTAGGTTTAACTTTCTTTCTTTTAATTCTTTAGTTTAGATCACCACAATCTCCTAACCATTTTATTCACTCTTTCTAATTTCTTTGTATAAATCCATCTTCTATTTTTTCCACCTTCTCAATCTACCACTTCTTCTTAACTTAACTATAACTGATTTTTCTCTTTTCTTTTAAAGAACAAAAAAAGAACTTTAACCATTCTTTGTAGCTTAAAAGAGAACTTGCATAAAGAGCTTTCATCGCTAGTCTTTCCTTGTGGATCACGACCCGCATAGCCACTTGTTATAGCGGTAGCATTGAGTACCTTGCACTCTTTATATATAAATTCTATATTCTTGTGTGCAGGTAAGAACTCGATCAACGTGGTTACCACTCGCAGCACAGCTAAACACACATGGTGAAGTATGCGTATGAACGCCATACTATTGCTCACGATACCATCGTACTCATGAGGTAACTACGCTCGAATAGAATTAGCGGTAAAGTGCTGACGCTAGGTTCGCCTACCAGGTGTAGCATATAAAAAGTCCTGAGGACTTTAATAAACTTCAGAGACGTTAAGTCCAAAGGCTGTAGAGTAGGACAGAGCGGTCAAGCCCGGAAGCTATATGATACTGCATAAAAGTGTTAATACCAAACACATGCATGTAAACACAGTAACGGATAACAACTAAGCTATCAGTAGAGTAGTGAAGCTCGGAGGCTGAGCAAGACAGGAATGAAGTCAGCAAGCAGACAAGCGAACAATTAAATAGAGCTAAACAAGACTAGAGCGAAACTAGCACATAATACTAGACGCCATCACACTCGGGGTGATTACAGCTTACAGCATAGTTAAACGCACGTGTCGAAGTATGCGTATGAACACCATACTACAGCTTACGGCACAGCCGTGCTCATGAGGTAACTATGCTCGAATAGAGTTAGCGCTAAAGTGCTGACGCTAGGTCCACCTACCAAACTTAGCATATAGAACGTCCAGAGGACTTTAAAAATCTCAGAGAGGTTAAACCAAAGGTTATAATAAAAACCACAAAGTGGTTAAGCTCAGAGGCTGAGCAAGCACATGCTTGAAATATTAGTACCACACATACATACAAATGAGGTAACAAACCATAATATGTAGCAAATAGATAATCGAGAGGTCATGCGAAGCTAAGCAGTACTGGGGCAAAATCAGCAAACAACGTTAGTCGGTAAAGCACATGGTGGAGCCGTGCGTGTGTCTCGAGATGAGTGTCTAACCACTATGTCAATCATACCTGGTCACAACTCCTGCATAAGTGAATTTAGCTAATAAGCGCTGAGCACTAAACTCATCGTCCAGGTGGGAGCAAATATAAATAAACCGTGAAGCGACCGAGTCCGGAGGCTAAACGACCACGAAGGGTCAGGCAAGCATGATAATAAAGTAGATCACAAGTAGTGCATAAGAACATGAATTAAACTAGGGTACTATAGGCATTTGTCACATATATACTACATATACAGTCCTAGGCACTCAACCACATACAAATACCGGTACACAATTCATATAAATACAGATATAATCACAAATACAGAGTAAAATTCAATCCGTCCTGATGAAGCAGGGAAACTCAAAATGAGGCGAGGACACTCAACTAAATCTTAAAATACACTAAAAATCCTAGAATTCTAAACACATGCGCAGGCACAGCTCCACCCACTATCAACAGGAGATAGAGAGAGTGTGTATAATGTAGAAAGAGAAAATAGAGAAAGATCAAGATAAAAGAAGAGAGGGGGAGCTAGAGAGAGAAAGAAGAGAGAAAACTAGAGAGAATTGGACGGCCTTGGCCGCCATGGCTGCCGGAATACCGAAATAGAGAGGAGAGAGAGGGTGAGGGAGGAGAGATAGAGAAAGAGAGAAAAGAGAGAAAAGATAATGGAAGGAGAGAGATTATGGTAAGAAGAGAGAGGAAATAAGAGGATGGGGCTGGCTGGCCACGGCTGGCCAGGCGGCGGCCGGTGACAGCCATGGCCACCAGCGGCTCAACAGAGAGATGATAGGGAGAGTAAGAAAGATAGCGAGAGAAAAAAGAGAAGGGGAGAGAGGATCTAGAGAGAGGGGAGGATAGATCAAAAGAGAAGAGAGGGGAGAGATTGGCGGCGGCGCAGTCTACAGCGGCGACAGAGGATATGGGGAAGAAAGAGAGGAAGAAGAGGAAAGAGTAAGGAAAGAAAAAAGAGAAAAGAGAGAAAAGAGAGAGAGAAGTGAGAGAGAGAGAGAGAGAGATTGAGAGAGAGAGGGTAGTAAGAGAGAGAGGGGAGTTGATCGACGACAGGCTGGTCAGAGTTAAGGCCGCGGCAACACGGTAGTAGCGTTGGTGGATGGAGTCGCTAGGAGGAGGGGAGAGGGAGAGAAGAAAGAAAAAAAGAAAAAGAAAATGAAAGAGAGAGCAGAAGATAGTTGATGGGGGGAGGTGATAGGGGTGCAGGCCCACGTGGGGGGGTGTGGCGGCAGGGTGATGGGGGGAAGAGAAAAGAAAAAAGGAAAGAAAGAAAAAGGAAAGATTCCAAAATAATAATATTATCTTAATATCAGAAAAATATCAACTAATCCAAAAAAATCCCCCAAAACACCCAAAGGTAGAAAACATTACCCTGAGGAATAATATAAAATTAATTTTTAGAAATCAATTCCCATTTTCAAATTAAAAATTCTTGAATCAACTAGCGATACCGGTCGACACCAAATCCAGTCAAGTTTTGATAAATTCAGAAATATTCACAAAATGCATTATATTAGAAAATATGATTTTAAGAAATAATATAAAAGTGGATTTTAAAGAATCAACTCTGTTTGTAAATTAAAAATTTAAGAATCGATTGGCAGCACCGATCGATACCGGTTTTAAAAAATTTTTGTAATTTAATTCAGAAATTTTTAGAAAATCATAAAAAATTTAAAATATTAGGAAAAAATATTTTAAAACTGAAATCAGCCAAATCTGACTATCAAGAAGGTTAAATAAATCAAAACACTGGGATCGGGTCCCTGGTTTAGAATCGGGTTGATTCCAAAATCAAGAATCTGGATCCAAATACCAAATGATGATATAAATAATCATAAAACAAAAATACATACGAGAGAAAACGAAAGAATATGATCAGAAAATCAGAACACGTATCTGGGTACGTATTCTGGGAACGGGGTGTTACACCAGCTAAGCATGATCTGATCCCCTGTACGAAGCACGATGTCCTCAGACATCTATTCTGTTATTGCCGGAGCCTGCTAGCTATCAAAGTTATAGCTTGGGCTATGGCCATCCACGAGGTAACAATCAAAGGAGTCACCAATGCTAAGAAAACCATGGAGAGAAGAGCTCCTGGTCAGAGAGAAGAGTTGCTGGTCTCGGGTGCATGTACGGATGAAACCCCCTTGTTAATGTAAGTGTAATTTTTTCACCTTCCCATTAAGTCATACTTAAGTGTACCTTTAGTTTATTGTGTCCACCTTATTGTTTTTTATCTTTCCCCTGAAATTGTCCACTTGTTTGCAATGGTGGTACTATACGATGACCGATCTAAGGAGGTCAATTCAGCATAGAGACAACATTCCACCATGACCACTTGGGTGGATATAGGCCAGGCTATTAGGTCCCTGTACCATAAATCTCTGGAGTGAAAAGCCAAGGTTGTCATCCTTCACATCCTAGACGAGTATCTGGTCACCGCGAGAAAATAAGAATATTTGGATAGAATAAAGAAGAGAAGAAAGAAAAAAGAAACAATATAATAAAGAAGATAAAGAAAAGAAAAAGAAGAAAAAAAGAAGAGGAGATGAAAGAGAGAAGAAGAGAGAAGAGGAGAGATAGGGGAAAAGAAAAGGAGGAGGAACCTGATTGAAATAACCTAGAGGGGGTGAGTAGGTTATAACTAAAAATATTGTACAAATTAAAACTTAAAGCAACAAGATAACAATATTCAAGAATAGAAGCCAAGAATCGAAGCTGACTCCCCCGTGAAGAGCTCTAGAACTTCTCCTTATGATTCCTCTTTAATAAGATTTGAGGTGCTTTAATAGCTATCTTGGAATAACCAATTTGGAACAAGAAGGAAGACAAAACTTATGCAAAGAATAAATACTATTAAGTAACACAATAAGCAATGATGAAGTAGAGTAGAGAAAGAGTGAGTAGACAATCATGAACACAAAAGGATTTTTTCAAGGTTCGAGCAACTTGCACTACGTCACCGCCTTCAACGCAGTGAAAGATCTCCACTAAGACTTAAGAATCGATTTCACTTCACTACGAATCCCGCAAGATTCCGAAGCTGCAACTTCTATCTCTCTCCTCTTTCACTAAAGGAAAACTTCTCACAAGAATTACAGAAGAAAGGTGACCTTCAGATCATAAACAACTCACAATACAAAATCCTATAGCTTAGAATAAGAGGCTCAAGGATTCAATGAGTGAGAAAATACTAGAGAATAGGAAAGGAAGGCTCAAAATTTTTTATAGAAAGTATGAATGATTTTTGCACTTAAAAAACTGTTGTAGAACTATTGAAAATAACCCAATATATAAATTTTTAAAATAGTCATTTAGAGAATACAAAAATAGAAGTTTTGTAAAATAAATACATTTAAAAAGATGGTAAAAAATGTGAACGTCTGCTCTTATTGTCGATAGCCCAAGAGGTATGCCAACAGTGCAGAGTGCACTGCTCAGAAATAAGTTGTTGCACAACTATCCCTATCAATAGTCCAATAGTGCTGTCGACAGTCACGCTGAAACTTAGTGTATCAGCTATTGACAGTCACATTCGTCTGTCAAAAGTGACCCACAAATCTTCAAAACCCAACTCTCTGTAAAAACCTATTGACAATCTCAAAGAGAGAATTGTCGACAACTCTATTGAAATGTTGAATAATAGTACTCTCGGGAAAGCCCTGTCGACAGTCTCAGAAAGAGAACTTTCGACTGCCCTATTGACCTTTTTGTTAACAGAGCTCTCAGAAAACACCTGTCGACGATCCAGTAAGTGGAGCTATCGATAGCCCAAGCTGTCTGTTAAAACTTTTCAAGAACACACAACTGATTTTCAAAAACTTTTATATAAAGATATATTTATCATAAAACATGCAAATAGTCTGTATGTGATTCAGAGCTTCTCTCTCTCTAAACTAAACATTAACAATATATTACTTACAAAATTAAACTTTCTAGTCTATAAGAGATGCATCTTCTAAGTGATAGATAGCGTATACTATCAAACTTTGATCTTTTATAGCAGTTGAAGATGAATCCAAGCTTGAGAACCTGAAACTCATAAATACTTAAATGATCTTATTAGTTCTCACGTATATTCATGAGTAGTGAATCATCAAAATAAAGAGCAATTGTAAGCTTGGGCCAACAATCTCCCCTCTTTTTTACGATGACAAAAATCATGAATATTTAAGAAGAGAGTTTATAGATAAACTCTCCCTGAAAAGATGCATATAATAAAATAGTTAATCTGTCAACCATAAACAATTGCATACATGAAATATATCATCAGTTATAGTATGCGAAAACAACCACGTATCATTCATACCACTATCCACCATCCACAAAAGAATATGATAAAAACACAAGATCACAATAATATGTCATAGATAAAATCCAACATCTTACAAATTAAGATGATGTTCTAAAACATAGATAATATGAACACCAAAACATTGTTCTGAAACATAGATATAACATCAAAAGTCTTCAAGGATAATATTTTTAAGAAAAAATATAACTAGTAAAACAAAAAGCAATCCAAGCTATCTCGATGTGCGCTAGTAAATATTACTCTCCTTTTTGTCATCGATCAACAAGGGCTAAAGGGATCATCACCATTAGTATCTTCATCTCCTTGTTGTGGGTAGTTACAAGCAGGAGCCGACAATGGATTATAAGCAGGAAATGAAGACCAGTAGGAGGAAGTGGATGAATTTACTAAGATGGAGGAGAAATCTCATAAACAAGATGACGCTGAATTTGAGCAAAATGAAGCTCGGTATGCCTCTGAGATGCTGTAAAGTAGGAGGCAGTGAAGTAAAAATCTTCTCGGAGTTGGTTTTAAGAAACAACAAGATTGTTCATTATAGCCAAAAGAGTGGACTAAGGATCAGAGGAGGCATAGGAGGAGAAGTGTGCTCGGGTTCTCGGAAGTCTTCTTCTTCTTCTTCATAAGGATGATCAAAAGAAAGCTTGGAAGTGTGACTCAAATTTCTATATATGAAGCTCCTATTGAATGATTTAGGAGAAGCAAGAAAAGATTTCTCAGATAGATCAACAAGCTAGAAGTCAAACAAGATACTGAGGAGCATACCATAGGGTAAGTTCCTATTGTCAAAATTTGTAACACCCATCCCCGAAATATGTACTCAGATACGTGTCCCAATTTTTTGATCATATTTCCCTATTTTATTCCTCATATTTATTTTTATTTTGTGTATTTATATTATTATTTGGTATCGGACCCAAAAATTTGAAATCAGAGTAAGCTCAAGTCCGAACATGGGACCCGATCCCAGTGTATTACTTGATTTGACCTTTTTGATAGTCAGACTATACTAATTATAGTTTCAAATATTGATTTAATATTTTAGATTTTTCATAATTTTCTAAATTTTTCTGAAGTTGTTTGCAAAATCTCCTGAAAATTAGTGTCGGCAAGTATCGTCAATTGATTTCAGGATTTTTAATTTACAAACGGAGTTAAAATTCTTAAATCTGATTCCACCAAGTTTCTTAGAATAATATTTTCTATTTTAAAACTTTTGGAGATTTTTTTGAATTATTCAAAAAATTTATCGAATAAAATAATATTTGTGTTTTCTCGAATCCAGAGTTTGGCCGGATATTTCCTTCTTCTTTTCTCTTTTCATTTTTTCCTTCCAACATCTTTCACCATCTTCTACTCACTTCCAATACAAATATCTCCCTCCAATAACTCTCTCCTCCTCTCCCATCTCCCACTAACTCTCTCATTCTCTCTAAAAAATCTCCCAGTCCACTCATCTCTCTCCTCCCCACTCTCAAAATCGAACAACCTTCTCTTTCCTCTCATTCCTTCTCTAACTCTCCTATCCTCTCTCACTTTTTCTCCATCACCTCCTTCTGTAACCTCCATCAACTCCACCTCCTTCTTCTCCACCAGTAACCATCACCATCATTTTCATCTTCACCATCATCTCCACCTCCAACCACCAAACACCACATCTTCATCACCACCATTTCCTTCACCATTACAGCCACAACACCATCATCTCCCACATCATCTCCTCCTCCATCTCCTCCACTAACACCTCATCTCCAACACCATCTCCACCACCGCTAACAGCACCACCTCCTTCATCTACCATCTCCACCAAAACACCACCCCCACCACCCCCACCACCACCTTCTCTCCCCTCCCCTCCTCCGTAGGTCGACGCACCACTCCCTTGTCGGTGCACCATCTAGGACGGCCACCCTATGTTGTGACCTCCCATGCCTTCTCTTCTTTTATCTCCCCTCTCTCTGTCTTTCTTTCTCTAACGCCTTCATGCATTTAACGCCTTTGGCATTCTTTTCATTGCACTTGCGCATTAACACTTTTAGTATTCTTTGAAGTTTCGCGGTGTTCTGCATCCTAGGCAAGTGTTCTCCCTCGCTTCGTTAAACCTGTATTATTTTTGTTCTTGTATTATATATTGTTCTGGATTGTATTTGTATCTCTGTATTGAATGCTTGTAACAGCGTAGTTTAATACCTGCACTTGTATAGGATCCAAGCCAGCTGGTTAAAATGGAGCATACAGGAGTTTTATGTGATCATAATATTCCGTTATGGCTGAAGGGAAGTTTTATCGGACTGCTATTAGGCCAGCTTTGTTATATGGCATAGAATGTTGGCTATAAAAAGATATCATGCCTAAAAGATGAGTGTAGCAGAGAGATGTGTATGCTTCGTTGGATGTGTGGTAACATGAGGAGAGATAAAATGAGAAATGAGGATATTCATACTAAGATAGGCATAGCCTCTATAGAAGAGAAGATGAGAGAAAATCACCTATGATGGTTTAGTCATGTGCGACGTAGACCTACAGATGCGCCAGTCCGGTGAGTAGAGATATTATTTAGGGCAAGTTAAAAGAGCGCAGGGGAGATCAAAGAAAACATGGGTTGATGTATACGATAAGATATAGAGGCTACAGGTCTTAGTGAAGGCATATTGCTCGATAAGAATGAGTGGAGAAAGCTGATCCATGTGCCCGATCTGGCGTTTCTCTTTTGGTTCATGTAGCCTACCTCAAATACTTGGGACAAATGGCTTAGTTGTTGTTGTATACTTGTATACTACTTGTAATACTAATCTATTATTGTGCTTGTCTGATCCTTCATAGTCGTTAGCCTTCGGGCTCAGCCTTCGAGCTTAAACTCTCTGGTTTTGTTAGCATCGTCGGGAGCTTAGCTTTATCGTGTGCTGTGAGCTGAGCTTCATTGCGTAGCCTCATCAGGTTCATCCTATCTATAATCCCGCATTGCTTACCTTCATTGGGCTTAACCACTCTGTAGTTCCACTATTCAGCCTTTGGGTCCTACGTAGCTCTGCCAGGAGGCGAGCTTAACGCTCATCACTTTACAGCTAACTAGCCTGAGTGTAGCTTCATGGCATGCATAACTGGGCATTCATATGTTGGTTCGCCATGTGCGTTTAGCTTCGCATGAGCGTGGCTTGTCACATGTTAGTATTGCGTTCATACACTGCTTCACTTATGTGCATAGCATTGCTGTGGGTGCTAGTTGGATATTCAAAAGTCGCTTCACTGCAAGTGATAGCCTCGCCAAGCATTTTAGCATTAGCTTTAGCACGCTAACTCTGCCAAAAACCAAACTCTGTCATGCACTTTGTGTAATGCCGACACGGCCTAACTTTGCTCCAGCTTGACCAGCCCCGCTTAGATAATTAAATCACTTAACCATTATTTTTTTATGATGGTTGTGAAGAGTTTGAAATCATTAGTTAAACTATTTTTCTAATACTTCATTATTTTTCGCTATTCATACTGAACTCCTGTATCTGTACCATTTTCCCGTATTTTGTTATATGACAGTATAACACTTGCTATATTGATCACTTGACACCTGGCACATGCATGTTATCACCTAACACCTACATATTATCACCTGACAAATGTTATGCTTGACAATTGACTCATCATTATCATATTACGAGAATCCAATAATTAATATACTTTTATACTCATTTTACTCTTATACTATGCTCCTACTCATTCCTATAATCTGATAATTATATAGAATTGGTAATAAAAAGAACAACTTACACCGGGTCCAGAAAACTGATAGACTTCAAATGTTGATTATGTTACAATGGCATAAAGTATGTTGTACAACTAAAACTTTAGTTTTACCAGTGGGCCTCCAGGTGTTCACGGGTGTGCTGGCACCCCGATTACTATCTCCTTCCCAGGGCATATAAATAAGACCCTTCCCCTTTTTATGCCTCGTGGTAGGTTTTTTATATCAGCAATGGAACATCTTGGGTCATTCCTCGGATATGCACGGGACCCATTGAAAACATAATTCGTTGGTTTCCTCATCAGTTTCTAATAACAATCTTAACTTACTCATATGTGAATGTATGTATGCTGGGACGCTAGTACACATAATTAGACATATGAGTAGGAGAATAATAATAATAATAAAATAATAGGATTAGTGATGTAATGATTGTTATGGCTTTTATCAGTTTTTATTAGTTTACGCTATAGGCAGCTCGGGTTGTATGAACTCAGCTTATAGTGACGTGAGATATAAGGGGGTGTGTGTGTGTGTGTGTGTGTGGTGTGTGTGTGTGTGTGTGTGTGGGTGTGTGTATATATATATGAGGGATTCCTTGTTTGGATTATTTCTTTGATGTACTAATCTCATGAATCCGTAATGAGCTTGTATAATTGGTTTGCCGCTTTTGCTTTACTTGATGACTCATTACATGCTTATGTGGTATGTGCTCACGAAACTATTTTAGTACATGCTTTTCTGATTCAATTTTGGGTCTGTTTGGTTGTCGTAACTGACCGTAATTCGTAGTTGTAATGGTAAAGTCTTTTACAATTGTAAATGAGTTACATGTATGTAAATTTTACGGTGTTTGGTTGGTAATATAAAATTGTAAAGTGAGAAAGTGTATTGTATTTTACGGTGTTTGGTTGTCGTAATGTATAAGTCGTAAGTGAAAAAGTGTGACCACAAAATTAATTATTTTTGGATTTTAAAAGTTTTAATATTGCAAATAAATATTAAAAAAGTTAAATATTAAAAAATTTTAATATTAATATAAAAAAATATTACAAATTTGTATGACCACAAATTAACTGTAACTGGGCTGTAAGGAGTGGTAACTGGGTTGCAAGTGAGTGAGTGTTGAGTTACGTAAGTCTTTTACGAATTACGGTCCAAAACAAAACACCGTAGTTGTAACTGGGTAGTAACTCATTTACGAATTACGGAGTTTTACGCGAAACAAACGCCCCCTTTATCGATTCATGTGTGCTTGTATATACATGCCAATTGGCTTCATCTTAACACTCGTTGGATAGTTTCTAACTCCCCTGGACCTGTAAGTCCAGATTCTAAAGATTGGACTAAAGTGGAGCCCTCCGCCAAAGATCAAACTTTCCTCGTGGAGCTGGTTGCTGACTAGTTGTTGCTCCTTCATTACTAACTCTCCTTACTAGCTTGCGGGGTTTTCTCTCAGCTCGTGAGCATCCTTTGATTCTGTTCATATTATAGATCATTACTTTTGCGCCTCATGGTGATGTAATATACTAATAATATTATAACACTCTTCGTGATATCTTTGTAAATTATACTCTTAAGTTGGAATGTATAATACACTGCGTACTTCCATACTCTGATTTATTCATGTACTAATGCTTAGTGTGTATATTTTTGACGGTATTTCCACCTTGCGTATATACATTACAGTAACATCTCCGTACCTGCGAAGTCGGGGCGTTACATGATGGTATCAGAGCCTAGCCTCTCCCACCTTCAGTACAACCAGTCAGCGGATTGATGTGATATAAATTTGCAACTGGAAGGCATGAGTCTCGGTAATATAATCATCTAAAATACAAAGTTATCTATTCCCTCTTGATCGTCCTTCCTTTGATTCTGAATCCCTTCCATCTTTTCACTTTTCTAGTTCCTTAGTCTTTATACCAACTTAAAATATGTAAATAAAGAAA
>JAVJIF010012939.1:0-142691 GCA_038442645.1 Agave tequilana
GTTGACCGGTTTTCAAATAATATGACCGTTGGCTGACTCCGGTCGACCGCCCGGATCGACCAGCCCAAACAGAGAGTTTGGGTCTGTCGTCGGTCGACCGGCTTCGGTCGACCATAATTGGGGTCCGGTCGCTCGCTCGGTTGACCGGGGAACATGCACACCTACACACCCCATAGGTCAGGACTATGTCGACCGCTCGGTCGACCGTTCTGACCTGTAACAGACCAGTCGATCGCCCGGTCTACACGCAACAGGTCATAAGCAGAAAACAGGTTAGAAATCTGATTTGAAGATATGTTATTGTCAAAGGAATTTTTATAAAGCTTTGTAAAATACAATAAGCTAAGTATGTATATACTAAAATAGGACTTGAAGTATTTTATCAAGAATCAAAAATAATCTTTTGAAACACGTGCAATTTTTTTTTTGTGTAGGGTATTTGAGCTTCAATACTATATACTATTCTTAACAATCTAATAAACAATGATCCACAGGTAGGCATCTCTAAACCGTGTTGCTGAGCATAGGATGAGCTAGTGTCTCTTATCCCTATGGGTGAGTCCTCTTGAGCCATCAACCTTGTAACATGCTTAAACTTCTTGAGCTATCAAGACTTGTACTAACCTAAATTCATACTAGAACCTCTATTAGTACCAAATAGCTTTTATATTGTTTGTTATCATCAAACGCATAAACCAGAGAGTGTAACCTTTGGGCCAACAATCTCCCCTTTTTGATGATGACAAAACATATAAGCTATAAACAAAGATATAGAAGGGAGGTAAAAACTCCCTCTCAAATAATGCTATACTAAAACAAGTATACTATACTAAAACATGAAACCCTAATGAAAGAATAAATATGAAACATATTCTTTGATATAAAATAAATTATTATTTGAGAACAAAACACAAACACACATATAATGATAAACATATTTCTCCCCCTTTTTGTCATACATCAAAAAGGGATATATTAGTATGAAAACTCTTTAGTCAATAATACAAACATTGAGTTCACCCACATATAAAGGAAAATCTATTGAAATCAAGTAGTTTAGTGAAAATATCGGCAAGTTGAAAATCAGTGGAAACATAATCAATATCAATATCACCTTTCTCAAAATGATCTCTAAGAAGTGATATCTAATCTCTATGTACTTGGTCTTACTATGTTGATTACATTCTTAATCATATAAATTGTACTAGTATTATCACAAATATTTTAATATGGTCATAATGCAAATCATAATCTAGGAGAGTATGTTTCATCCATAGGACTTGAGCACAACATGCCCCAGCCGCAACATACTACGCCTCGACGATTGAAAGGGCTACCGAATTTTGTTTCTTGGAAGACCATGAAAATAGACAATTATAAAAGAATTGACATGTTTCACTAGTACTCTTCTATCCACTCTACAACCCGCATAGTCGGCATCCAAAAAACTCGTCATTGAGAATTGTCTGGTCTTTGGATACCATGGACCCATTCTAATAGTGCCCTTAAGGTGCGTTATACCGCAATCAAGTGGGATTCTTTAGGACAAGATTAGAATCTAACACAAAGATACACACTAAACATAATATTCGGCATACTAGCCGTTAAATACAACAAACTACCAATCACGCTTCTATATAATTTTATGTCTACACTTTACCTGGGTCATCCTTGTCAAGCTTGGTAGGGGTAGCCATGGGAGTGTTGCAAGTTTTTGAGTCTTCAAGTCTAAATTTCTTGATAAGTTCCTTAGTGTACTTGACTTGACTTATGAAGATCCCATCACTCTTTGATTGATTTGGAGTCCAAGAAAATAGTTCAATTCACCCATCATAGACATCTCAAATTTATTCCGCATACATGATTCAAACTCCTTGCAATATTTTAGAGTTTGTTTGGATTCCCACACCTGCCATTCTTGAACTTGAATCACCAATATTAAGTCACATTCATTATGGGAAAATGAATGTGGACTTGAGTTTCAACTTCTTGATTTGGACCCACTTCCTGAACCAATCTCAACTCCTGAACCTTTAATTGACTTAAGTCACTTTCCTGAATCGGTATTAGTTCTTGCACTTCCTAAGTCCAAGTCAATCATTCCATCTTTTCACACTCCATTTTGGGACAAGAGTGTTGATAAAATGACTTCGAAATTATTTGTGAAATTTAAAAATTAGATAGGGTAAAATTCTTAATAAAATCATTCATATATACATCATTTTAGTGGGTTATATTAGAGAGGTTTCTGGTGGGTTCTTCCGAACTCCACGCAAATTAGATTGGGCCACATTTCGTGGACCAATCAGACCACCACCGAAACCACCACCTTAAGGTAATATTTTTCTTCCCTTTCTTCTTTTTCATGCATCTATGTATTAATTCATATATTGAGGACAATGCATGAGATAGTGTGGGGGAGGATTCTAACATAACTTAGATTATCTTTTGATTATTTTAAAAAAGGATTATTAACATTTTCTTTACTTTAAAAAAACTTTTTGAAAATAGAAACAATATTTTTACATATTTTTGTAAGAATTAAGTCAATTTTAGGAATAGGAGAATCATAATTAGGATTTCTTATACTTGGTCAGGATAAGATTATTTGTTTGATTTTCAAGGTTAGGAAGATAATTTGGAAAAGTAATTTAGTCTTCATTTTTACCTTGACGATATGTATAATTTATACACTTACATACTTAGGGTTCAAAAATAATGATTCTTATGCCTTATTAAAAAAAAGAAAAAAAGAAAAGAGAAAGGAAAAAAAAAAAATATATATATATATATATATATATATATATATATATAAAATCCTCTGATTAAGCTGGGTATTTGTGCCTCATAAAGCATAAGTATTCACGCCAAAAGATGGTATAAGTCCTTGGGTGTCTTCTCACCCGGTGCCTTAAGACCGTTTGATTTGGACTAAAGGCTCGTTACATGGGCAAATTAGAAAGCCTAATAGAACTAAGGAATAATAACACCAAAAATTAAAAATAATATATATATATAATAAGGCATAAGAGTAAGAGTTAAAGAACCCCGAGTCAAAATTTCACAGTCACAAAGGTGCATATAACTTAGGGTAAAATAATAGACTAAATGCGAAATACTGTTTGACTCCTTGCCTTGATTGATAACAAGTTTTTGAATTAAGAATAAGCTTAAGAATGAAAAATTCAGTTTTCTTATAACTTATAGATTACTTAATTCTGACAATAATATTTCAAATATCTTCTCTATCAAAATATATTTTCAAAATACTAACACTTTGTTTCCCTTTCTTTATGGATTTTGTGGGTGTAATCTACTGAAAATCCTTACGAGATAAAACTCGTCCTCTAGGGGGAACCTAGAAATGTAACGGCTTGTGCTCAGTGCAATTGCGTGACCCGCGAAAGTGATCTAATAATTTTTACTTTAGTTTTGTTGTTTTGCTCGAGGACGAGCAAAATCTAGGTGTGGGGTGTGATTGCACACATTTATTGCATTATTCTTTAGTACATTTTCACATTTTTCATGTAATAAATCTGCTAAATTTCTTATCTTATATGTCTATTTTGTAGAAGATATTCATAGGGAAAAAGAGGATAAAATCAAATAAATATCAGCTAAATTCAGATTTAACTAGATCTATTTGGTTAGAGGAGGATGATCCCAAATCCAGTTGGTAAATTCAGTTTTTGGTGAATCAAGTAGTTAAAGTTAAAGATCAACCAAGAATAACATCAAATACAGAGTGTAAATCCAAAGGATAAATGGATAGAGAAAAGATCAACGAATGAGATGAAGCAATTTTGACTCGAATTCTAACTAGGTACATTTTAAGTATATGAATCATAACTTTCTCTACTGAAACTAAATTCTGATGGTTCAAGATGATTCAGAAAGAATACTTGAAGGGTTACAACTCTTAAGTTGATCACTATTTCTAATTCTGTCATTTCATAAGTTATATTCAGCAATCAAAATGCCAACAAGCTGTAGATCAGAACTGAATATCCACATCAAATCAAGTTTGGAGATAAGGGGAGGATTCAAATTCAGAAATAGTCAACTCCACTTATCTTTAGACTCATTTGCTTGTCCATTTCTATCCTATAAACACCCCACACATCAGAGGTAGAAGGAACGACGAAGCACAGATAGGTTCTAAGGCCAAATTTTCATTCTTTTTAATGTAGGTTTTTATTTTCATTTTGTGTAATTTTTATTTCTTTGTAAGCATATAGGTTGACTGAGATTCATGTAAGTAAGAGAGAGAGACTTATGTTAAGAGTGACACTGATATAACCTTCTCCTTTCTTTCATAGTTTCTACAAGCAATCAAAGGTAACATCTTTATGCTTTTCTTTGTTTATATGTTCTTCTTCTCTTTTCTACTTTTTCTCTTTTGATTTTTGATGAATATCCAAGTGAATCTAGAAGCATCAATATAACCATGTTTGTGTGAGTGCCACCGTACTTCATGATGATGTTCTCCTCCTCAAGATTCTGTATCATTTCATTCTTGCTCGTCTTGATGATGTAATGCGAACGGGGACTGGCTCGATCTTATGGGTTATGCGTTGATCGCCTCCGAAGTAAGGTAAAACATGCAAGATTTTCAGTAAGTCCTCAACCAGATGAGGTAAGTATTTCTTTTAGGTTTCTTTCTTTTCTTTTAATTCTTTAGTTTAGATCACCACTCTCTCTCAACTATTTTATCACTCTTTTCAATTTCTTTGTAAATATCCATTTTCTATTTTTTTTCACCTTCTCAATCTACCACTTTCTTTCTAACTTAAATTTAACCTAATTTTTCTTTTCTTTTAAGGAACTAAAAGAAGATCTTTAACCATTGAATGTAACTTGAAAGAAAACTTGCTAAAAAAGCTTCCATCGCTAGTCCCTCCTTGTGAATCACGACCCGCATAGCCGCTTGCTATTGCGTTAGTATTGAGTGCATGCACTCTTTATTCTATATTCTAAAATTCTGTATTTTTGTGTGCAAGTTAAACTCAATCACTGCACTAAAAAGGATGAAAAACAAGCGTAAAATCTTTCTCTGCTTCATCCTCCCTCTGCCTCTAATGTGTGAAATATTGACAGCATAGAAATGGATAAGAAAATGAGTTAAAAGATAGGGAGAGCTGACAATTTCTAAATTTGAATCCTCCTATATATTCAAACTTAACTTGATGTGGATATTCAGTTTTGATCTGCAACTTGTTAGCGTGTTGATTGCTGAAAATAACTTATCAAATGACAGAACTAGAAATAGTGATCAACTTAAGAGTTGTAGCCCTTAAATCTTCTTTCTGGATTTTCTTGAATTATCAGATTTAAGTTTTGGCAGAAAATGTTATGATTCAAAAACTAAAATGTATCCAGTAAGAGTCTGAGTCAAATTGCTTCATCTCATCCGTTGATTTTCTCTCTATCCATTTATCCTTTTAGATTTTGAATTTAGATTCTTTATTTGAGTTATCCTCGGTTGATCTTTAGGTAACCAAAATGAATTTATAGAAATTCGAATTTCATCAATTTTCATTTGGTGTTATCTTTCTAATTTGCTCTGATCTTCAGCTAAATATTTACCCCAATCCTTGATTTATTCTAACTAGATCTGGGATCATCCTCAGCTAACCAAATAGAGCCAGTTAAATCTGATTTTAACTGATATTTATTTGATTTAATCCTCTTTCTCTTCATGGTTATCTTCTGCAAAATAGACATTTAAGGTAAGAAAATTAGCAGATTTATTACACGATAAATGTAGGAGTGTAATGAAAAGAATGCAAAATATGTGTACGATCAATGAGACAAGAATGGGGGATGTTGTAGGTAGTAGCGGCGGTGAACTTGATTCCATCATCATCTTTCATGTCTTACAGTCTTCACTCCTGGTTGGATCCTATTGCTCTCGTCCTGATAGACTCTTTTCTTAAGGCGAGGCGCGAGAAGGAAGCATAGGGTGCCTTGAGAAGTCACTGATGAAGCATTCTTCCTTAGGGGGTTCTGACCTCTTGCTCGGGATGGAGGGTCAGTGATGTGATGCTATCACTGTCTTGTACGCTTTGAAGGAGCTTGTCTGGCTTCCTTGGAGGGGTGCTCTAGTCGGAGAGGAAGAGATTTTTCATCTGATGGATCTCTTATTTTTGCGCAGGAACCTCCCTAGGCTTTCCTCAGGATCTGCAGAAGGTGGCATGGAATAATAAGGTCGCACCCATGTGAAGTATTCCCTGACGCGCAGTCCTTTGTTTGCTTCAGCATCGGGAGTTTATTCGACAGGTCTAGATGAGTAGGTATGAGTTATCTGTATTTCCTTTCAAACAAAAGCAAACACAAATGGGTGATAGATCCTGTATTACTCTTGTCAGATGTAACCAAATATGTATTTGAATGAATGTAATCAGAAAGATTTATAATAACAACATTAATTTTTGAAATGAAAATGTTATTTGGATCTTGCCTACTTTATTTTACCATGACTTTCGTTTGAACTTGGATGTCTATTCGGATAGTTTGTTTTGACTCTAAGGTGTTGGATACGGCTCAGTGTGTAGTTCTCGTGTGAATGTTAGTCCCACAACGGTTCGTGCAAATTTTGTCCCCGGGTGAAGTAAATCTGGGCTGTGGGGTAAGCCTCCGAGCGGGAGAAATCCCTATAACGGAGTTAGATTCGCACTCACTTTCGAGTGGGAAAAATCCCATCAACGGAGCTGCAAAGCAAGGCCTCTAGGAGGGAAAATTCCTGCAGCAGAGTCGAGTGTCCAAGTTGGGGAATCCCACAGCGGAATGTCTTGGCAGGACAAAGAAGAGCATGTGTTGTCATCTTCGAGTGGGGAAAATCCCATCTCGGGACAATCAGACAGTATAAAGATGCACATACAAACATTAATGAGGCATTAAATAAAATGCTAGACGCAATGTGAGCAAATCTGGTTGTATGAGCTTAGTTAATGGAATCATGAAACTAGTATGTCGAGAGAATTATCCAAATAAGGAAGCCCTCATTGATACGCGTCAAATGGTGCGACAATTTTTTGCTTCCATGAAGCCCTGTATTGACTTGGTCCTTTCTGGGGGCAGTTCTTCGAGTTTGCCCAGATGCTTCTTAAGATCAGATCGAGAACATCAGTCACACTGGAAGCCCTTCGCAGGCTAGGGCGTATCTAGTGCTAGTCGAACAGCTGGGGAGCTGTCTGAAGGAGCTAAAGACCCTAGAGAATGCTAACTCAATGGATGAGGCTCGATCGACACTGAGTAAGCTCCTCACCGCTCAGGAACACGAGCGAAAGGATATGGAGGAGCAAATAGTTGAAGAAGCCTGTCATCTCCAGCACTTCCAAGCCGACTACCAAAGACTGGTTGGCAATTCAAAGAAATCTGAAATCATCATCCAAAGTGCAGAGCAAGTTATCGCGACTGCTCGGATTACTATTGCTAGGATGCAAGTATTGATTGAAGCCAATGAATAGAAACTTGCTGTTGTCAGAAAAAGGCTAGAAGAGCTAAAAACTGTCAGGACGCAGGTTCAAGAAAATCTTACTGCTCATTCCTCCAGGTTGGAGTCTCTTCAGGCACAACTGGCTACGAAGAGATTTTTGTCAGAGGAAGAGTTGGAGTCCAAGCTTTGGTGGAAGCTAAAAGGGCACGACAGCACGAGATGCAGCGCCTCCAGAAATAAATCCATTCTTTGGTGAAGCAAGATTATTAGCCTTTTGATCGGGGTGAAACCAGCACTTTTAAATGTGTGTTTTATGAAATCAATGAAAAGCTTGTTGGCCCAGAGGCCCATCACTCTAGTTTTGATGATGATTAACTCATGTAGTTATAGTTTACTAATAATCTTGTGATATTTAGTTTCAGATATTTGATCAAGATTTTAGTAGGTGTTTGGCTTCAACAAAGGAGTTTTGGAGCTAACACATGTGAAATCACCTAGAGGGGGGTGAATAGGTGATGGCTATATGAATTTGGCACAAAATGCGGAATTAAAAATTCTACTTAACAAATTGCTCAAATTAAAAGACTAGCAATAATAAACACAATAAGTAATGCAAGAAATAAAGGAGTTTGAGTTTAGAGAAAATTCGAGCAAACGCAAACACGAGTATATGTTTCCGAGGTTCGAGCCACGCTCTACGTCCCCGCCTTCACACTTGAAGGATTTCCACTATTATTGATCCCACCGGATCGCCAATACAAGGACACACTTGTCGTATCTCTCGTGATGCCGCGACACCACCCGGAGCACACTAGCTCGCCTTGAGGCCGATGCCTCTACAACTTCACACAAGAAGAAAATGATCACACTTGATCAAAAATCGCTCACTTAGCACAATCTTATAACCAATATGTAGATGTAGAATTTGGATTGTGTAGTGCAAATATCTAGAGTGAAGTAGAGGTATAGGCTTCAAATGGGTGTATGGAAATTTTGGCTTTGAAAATCTTTTCTCAAATAAAAAGATTGAAAATCTTATGAAAATATGTTGTCTAATTCTTGTAAAATTATTTTTTCATCATGTTGAAATGACCTCCTATTTATAGGGGATGAAAAATAGGGCAAAACAGCTAGAGAGATTCGTTAGGGTGAGATCCCAACAAATTCTGTCAGAAAAATAGAGCTGTTGGAGTCTGTCAGAATTTCTGACAGCTGGCGGTCGACCGGGTGGTCGACCGTCAACGGTCATATTTTTGACCGTTGGGGGACATCGGTCGACCGGCCCGGTGATCCAAACAAACAGAGAGCACTGTAAAGTGCCCGGTCGACCCGAGCGGTCGGCCGACGTGCACACATGCACAGTGGTGCACGTCGGTCGACCAGGCGGTCGACCGGCCTCTTCAGATCTGAAAAATCAGATTCTGCAGAAACCAGAACCTAGGTTTTTGGGTTTGGTCTTTTGGGTTGAGGTTTTGGATCTTGTAAAATAGGAGTATGATCATAAGTCACTACTCTAACATGTTGAAACATTTGATAAAGATCCTCTTTGATAAAAACTTGTTTTTCCAAAAATCGTTTTTTTTCCCAAAAATTAAAGTTTCTAAAAACTAATTTCCAAGAATATGTTAACTCTAAAACTAAGTTGGAAATAGAAATTGAAATTCTTTTTGAAGCCATGAACCAAACTAAAATGTGTGTGTAAGTGATAATCCCATAACTCTACTTCTAACATCTAGGTTTTGACAAAAGGTCTAAAAGAAAAATAAAAATACAAATCTTAGACTTTTTCATTGTCTTGATCTTGACTTGGTCTTTTCTTCAAAATCTTGTTCCCGCAGCTTTCTAATGTGCTTAGCTTGGGGATGCAAATCTTCAGCGGCATCCAAACTTATGAGTCTTGATTGTGGAGCCGTCAAATCAACCTGTTTTAACCTGAAATCCTTTTAAACAAAATTGTTAAATACATAACTAAATATGGTTTGTTATCATCAAAATATCCAACAAGATATCGGGCTAATGGCCTTTGGGCCAACAATCTCCCCCTTTTGGTGATGACAAAACATATATAGTTATCTCAAATATTTTGGGTAGAGACTTCAAATGAAGCTCCCCCTCAACACATGCATATACAAGAAATGTACTCAAGCATAGACAAATATCACAAAAGAAGATAAATGGTGGGTGATAATCCACAACACATATATCCTATCCATGCTAGAAAAAAACACTCATGTCATAAATAGAAATGAAACACATGTTCACAAAGCATAACCAACATAAACAAGTACATGTCCACACAAACATAAATACAAGATAAATCCATGTCCAACATAAAAGATGTCCAACAGAAATAGTACAAAATATAAGTACATAAAATATGGAGTCTCTCTCAACAAATAACTCTCCCCCTTTTTGACATCATCAAATAAGGGGAAAAAGAAAATCACTCCTCCTCCGAGCTGGACTCAGCTGCCTTAGAAGCACCCTTCTCATCACCAGAAGCTTCTTCAGACGAGCTGGACTCATCAGCAGTCTCCTCATCGTCGCTCTCCTCTTTGTCACCTGCTGCCATCTCTACATCCTCATCACCACACCATCACCATCTCTATCAGAGGCAGGACCCACCTCCTCTGGATCAATACCTGCTATGCGTGTCTTCGGTGGTGAAGCGGCAGAAGGAGCCCTAACAGGAAATGGAGGACCGGGTGTAGGAAGAGGTCGGGCATAGGATGTGGGATCTGGACCTAGAATATCAAGATTCACAAATAATGCCTCAAATGTGAGTCCACGAATCTCATAGAGTCAGCAGTCTCCTCATCGTCGCTCTCCTCTTTGTCACCTGCTGCCATCTCTACATCCTCATCACCATCACCATCACCATCTCTATCAGAGGCAGGACCCACCTGCTCTAGATCAATACCTGCTATGCGTGTCTTCGGTGGTGAAGCGACAGAAGGAGCCCTGACAGGAAATGGAGGACCGGGTGTAGGAAGAGGTCGGGCATAGGATGTGGGATCTGGACCTAGAATATCAAGCTTCACAAATAATGCCTCAAATTATGAGTCCACGAATCTCATAGAGTCAGCAAAGTAAGACATATTATTGCGAATGCCTTGAAAATGTGAGTCCACCTCCGCACGATAAGCTGAATCTCGCTGCTCGATCCAAGACTGGTGCTCCAGGATCTGAGAGCGAATCTCAGAAGAGATGAATGATTGGTAGAGAGTATTGTAGAGTTCTTGCACAATTATTCAGTTAAGGTGGAGAGGTTTAGAGTCAACCTTGATGTTTGCTTACTCCTCAATTGTATTTAAAAGTCAATAAACTCTTTCCAATCTCCGATATAGTATATGGCTACACCGGGTCGATCTTCCGGGAGAGCTAGCGTTGGAAGCGTTACGGTTTTCAAAGTGAAGCAAGAAGACGAAGAAACTTCTATGTAATTACACAAGTGCAAGAAGAAATGAAATGGTGGATGTGTGCATTATGTAAAAAGAAAGCAAAAAGAACTTGAGTGAAGTGGAAGTGTGTTGTAAAGACAAAGAAACTAGCAAAGAGAGTGTTGGAAAAACTTTAGATGATGTGATACATGGCTAGCTAACTTTACCTTATTGCTAACTTGCTATTCTCAATGGTGATGCCTTGTTGCCTCGTATTGACTCATTGGCAATTGATGATGTTACTTGCTTGTTTGTTCAAGTTCTTTACCTTCTTGAAGATGAGTGCTCTCTTGTTCTAGCTTGAAGCCTCACAATGAGTCATTGGCTCTCTTAGATAGATATTCAATTGATGAAATCTTGAAGTGACACTCAAGGATGCTAGAGAGGAGATACAACATTCATTCCAACATTCAAGACATGAAAACAACTAGTAGCTTGAAGTAGGGAAGTTGTTCTTACAAGTAGCATGTGTAGGTGAACCATCTTCATGTTCCATCAAAGGCTCTTGTTCTAGACAAGGCTCTAAATGAGGCACACATGAGTCATAGGTGGTATGAGCAAGCAATTGTCAAGAGAAATCAACTCTACTTCTTGGTAAATTGTAGAAGTGTTCACAATGCAAGTATAAAGGTAAGCATCAACCAAGGAGATAGAAGTTAGCTAGGCAAGTTCTTAGCTAGCCATGTAATAAGAATTTAGCTCTTCATCACACAAGTAACAAAGCTACAATTCATCATGTAAGCAAAAGAACTAAAGCACAAGAAAAGAACTAGAATCAAATGCAAGAATTTAAAGCAAGGAAAAGTAAAGCATACTAGAGTTTGCAAAGAGATGAGTAGAGCTCTTTTGATTAATCCTTGGCTACAAGTATGTCACCTCCTTGTACAAGCTCTCAAACAGCACTCTCTCTCACTTTTACAAGATCTCTAGGAGGAAGAAGATGAAGACTAAAAAACCTAGGAAATCAAAATGCAAGAGTTTCCCTCTTTCTTCTCTTCTTCTCTGGTTCGCGCACAGACCCTGGCCACCTATTTATAGCCATCCATGAGAAGCTTCCAGATCCCAGGCCGTTGCCACAAAATCCGGGGCTCAACGGCCCAGATATTGCCGCGCCCCTGGCGGCAAAGCGCGGCCAAACAGATTCTGTTGCGCAACCATTTTCTGTTGGAGATTGGTTACGGGGTTGTTAGCCACGTGGGCTTCTAGACTCTTTAGTTGGCGCGCGGATCTCTCTGGATTTGGATTTCAAATCTTTGGCTCTTTTTGATTTAATCCCTCTAATTAAAGTAATTAATGGGCTTTGTCTCTTTAAGTTGTGGGCCTGCAAAAATAGAGAGAAAAGGGGTTAAAAATCATATTTTATTTACAAAAATGCATAGTATGGAAGTGGTAAAATATGTAAATATGTAGCACAATCACACCCCCATACCTAGCTTTTGCTCGTCCTCGAGAAAAAGAAAGAAAAAGAAAGAAAAAGAAAATCCTAACTAATTTATTACACCACTTTCGTAGGTGACACGATTGCACTGAGCACGTGCAACAAGCCGTTAAACCTCTAGGTTACCCTAGAGGAGGAGTGTTGTCTCCTGAGGGTTTTCAGCGGATTGCACCCACAAAATCCATAAAGAAAAAAGAAAAGGGTTAGTGAAATTTTTGATCCATGTTTTAAAGATTCTAACTTGATCTTTAGGTTTGAGGTTACTCTAAATTTTTCATTCTTCGTATAAGTGTCTATTCGGAGTTATGTTTTCATCTTAGGTTAAGATTTTAGGAAAGATCAAAAACTGGATTTTGCATCAATCTTAGGATATATACATCTATGAATATGAAGGATTTTTCTTAGACTAAGTTCATTTATTTACTAATATATATATAATATTTTTTTTTCATTATTTTATTTACAATGCTTATTTATTTACATTTCTTAGCATCCTTAGGTGTTCTAGTCTACCCATGTAGCGAGTATCTTACCGATGACTCCCAAACCAGACGGTTTTAGGGCACCAGATGAGAAAACATCCCTAAGGGTTTGATAACTCGAGTAAACTAGACCACTTAGGAATTTAAGGACTTAACCACCTTTAGGCGTGATCGGTAATGCTTCTTGAGGCACTACCTACCAGCTTAATCAGTAGTTAAGCATTTTTATTATTTTTTTTTCTTTTTGACCACCTTTAGGCGTGATTGGTAATGCTTCTTGAGGCACTACCCACCAGCTTAATCAGTGGTTTTTTATTTATTTATATACATTTTTTTTATTATATATATATATGTAACTAAAATCACAAAGTCTTTGATTAATCCTTCAATATGTTCAATGTTTATATCCTAAAGAAAGAATTAAAATCTAGTAATTTTTCTAATCCTTTATTACTTAACCTAAAAATCTAACAAAACTCCTCTTTTCGACTTATATTTAGAAATCCTAATTTAGAGTTTCCTTAATCCCTAAATTTCAAGTTTGATTCTTTAGACATGGATCAAAGAATTTCTTTTTTTTTTATTTTTTTATTTTTTAAAAAAAAATTTTTTTTTTCTAAAAGAAAAAGTAAAATCTAAAAAGAAAGTGAAAAATCTATAAGAAAGGTAAAAATCTAAAAAAAAACCTAAAGAAAATAAAAATCCTAAAAAGAAAGTGAAAAATCCTATGTTAGCATCTACCCCCCCATACCTATCTCATGCATTGTCCCCAATGCATGCAAGATAAAATGATGCATGAAATAGGTAATGGGAAAAGTTACTCCCTCCTTCGTTTCGGACCCGATGTGGTGCTAGGTCCAGCTGATTGTGTTCTCCTCAATGCCGCCTCCATCCCATCTAAGCGAGAGGATTGCTCCTCTACCTTCTTTCTAAGCCGCACTTGGCCCCTAAATATCTTCTTCATACCCTTCCAAATGGTGGACATGAAGGCTCTTGGTTCTGCTGGTGGGTCCTGTCTCCAGAATTGGGGCTCATCTACCTCCTCTAAACTCTCCTCCGAAGAGGACTCCACAGGAATGTCCTCAGGTTGGGCATGTGGTGACCATAGGGCGTGTAAACAACCAGTGTATGCATTGGTGGATTTCTCAGCTACAACATACACTCGGTCAAATGAGTCAAATACAGCGTCTGGTAGGAAGTTTCTACATAGACGTGTAATTAAGACTGGATGAGAATATTTTGCACCCCGAGTGCGGGAAGAATTATCAATTATGGCGTTGAAAATAGCCCTATTCAAACAAACCGTGTGTCTATGAGTCATTAAATCATGAATGATTTGTAACACAGGCCTGCTGAAAGTCGTGGTATGATCTAGTCCAAAAATATTGCGCTGGAGCCAACGTCCAATGCAATGTACATTTCTAAATGTGGATTGGGCTTTGAGCCCACGGTCTTGCTCTGTGCAGCAGACCCCCATGAGAGGCATGTAATCAACCAGTGGCAAAGGGTCAGTATAATGGGGATGAATGGGGATATCGGTTATTTCAGAAATGAGTGGAATAGTGACAAAGATGTCACCATATGGCATGTGAACTGTGAATTGTTGTGTGTTACGATTAACAGATGCATGGTCCAATGAGTTGTAAAATGTGGTGACCAAATCAGGACAATAGTAAGCATCATTGTTATTGTTATCATAAACTAAGGAATACCAATTCCACACATGAATTCGATCCAAAAATATATGCCCAAATCCCCTTTGATCATTCAAAAGTCTAGAGAAATCCCTCTCCACAAACAAGCTAGGGGCCATAACAATAAAATTCTAGAGCAAAAGAACCAAAGGACAAGAGATCAAACCACCCCGGATAATCGTGGGGGGAAATCGAAGGACCAGTGCACAGAGGGCACCAGAGTAGGCTACAGGAAGAATGGGTCGTGATCTGTCTCCAGGGGAAGAAATCAGGCAGTCTAAACTTTTCCGGCGCGCCTGAAATGTCAGAAATGCGGCGGTTCTGCGGCAAGGCGCGGCGGCTTCAAGAAATCTGGGAGTAGAATTTTTATGGAGGTCGGCTGTGGAATGAAAATTTCAGATCTGAAGGGAAGTTGTCGTTTGGGGGAGGAAGATGGGTGAAAAAGAGTATTTATATAGGGAAGAAAAAATGGTTTCCAAAATTAACCCTAGGTCAAAGGAATATTTACTACCCTAGGTCAAAGGAATTTGAAAATGAAAAGAATCCTAAGGAAAGAGAAATTCTAAGGAATGTGAAACTCAAATAAGCACAAACATCCCTAAAAAATTGTATTTACAAAAAGTGTAAAAGAAAAGTATTTACAAATGTGGACCCCAAAATGATATTCAGGAAAGTGTGTGGGAAACTATACAGATGAAAGTGTCACAAATAAACTGGGTCACAAAGACCCAATTCGTGAACTTCGTGTGACATATCTTCCGTGGTAAAAAATGGCTTGAGACGTTGACCGTTCACAGTGAATATGTTGCCATTAGTTGGGTCAAGAATCTCGACTGCACCATGATGAAAGACAGTTTGAACAATAAATGGCCCTGACCACCTGGTCCTCAACTTGCCAGGGAAAAGGTGGAGTCTTGAATTGTATAACAGAACCTTCTGTCCAGGAACAAAGATTTTCCTGTGAATTGATCTATCGTGAAATAGCCTGGTTCTGTGCTTGGTGATCCGAGCGTTATCATATACCTCGTTTCTCAACTCTTCGAGCTCGGATAGCTGCAACTTCCTTAAAACACCGGCTTTATCCAAATTTAAATTCAGCTGCTTTAAAGCCCACATTGCACGGTGTTCTAACTCAACGGGCAAGTGACAAGGTTTCCTAAATACAACTCGATATGGAGACATACCGAGGACAGTCTTGTAAGCGGTCCTGTATGCCCATAAGGCATCAGTCAATTTGATGGACCAATCCTTACGGTTCTGTCCTACAGTTTTCTCCAAAATGAGTTTTATCTGTCTATTCATAACTTCAACTTGCCCATTGGTTTGAGGATGATAAGCCGTGGATAATTTGTGAGTGATAGAATACTTGCGCATCAAGGCTTCAAAAGCCCTATTGCAAAAATGACTCCCATTATCACTTATTATCGCACGGGGGGCTCCGAAGCGAGAGATGATGTGTTCTCTTAAAAACTTAATGACAACATGATTATCATTAGTCCGTGTTGGAATTGCTTCAGCCCATTTAGAAACATAATCTACGGCTACCAAAATGTATTGGTTACCGTAGGACAGAGGAAAGGGTCCCATAAAATCGATGCCCCAGAGGTCGAAAATTTTGACTTCCAAGATGGGTGTGAGGGGCATCATATCTCTCTGTGTAATACGACCCGTCATTTGACATTTATCACAAAGCTTGCAAAAGGTATATGCATCCTTAAAAAGAGTGGGCCAGTAGAATCCACTCTGAAGCACTTTTTCCGCAGTTTTCCATGGACCAAAATGTCCACCGCAAGCTAACTTGTGACAAAATGTCAAAACGCTCTGATGTTCATCCTCAGGAAGGCATCTACGTATGATTTGGTCAGGACAGTATTTGAATAAATACGGTTCATCCCAAAGAAAAATCGCATTTGGTGCAGAAAACGATGTTTTTCTTGTCCTGACCAATGGGAAGGTATTTGCCTGGTAACAAGGTAGTTCACTATATCAGCATACCAGGGCTCTCCATGAATTTCAAAAATATGCTCGTCAGGAAAATTATCGTTAATCGGTATACTCTCCTTAGGTGCATTCGGGATTCTCGACAAATGATCCGCTACCACGTTTTCAACGCCCTTTTTGTCTTTAATCTCCAAATCAAACTCTTGCAAAAGAAGTATCCAACGAATCAGTCTTGCCTTAGCATCCTTCTTTTACATCAAGTATTTCAGGGCGGAGTGATCAGTGAAAATTATAGTCCTGGACCCTAGCAGATATTGACGGAATTTCTCCAACGCAAATACAACCGCTAAAAATTCCTTTTCAGTGGTCGTGTAATTGAGTTGGGCATCGTTTAGCGTTCTGCTAGCATAATAGATCACGTGTTGCCTATTATCATTGCGCTGTCCTAAAACAGCACCAATAGCAAAGTCTGAGGCATCACACATAATCTCAAAAGGCTTGGTCCAATCAGGTGCAGAAATGATAGGTGCTGAAACAAGTCCATCCTTAAGCTCTCTCCACGATTTTTGACATTCTTTATCGAAGATAAAGGGTACATCCTTCCCTAAGAGATTTGTCAAGGTCTTGCAATGTCGCTAAACCCTGAATGAATCGTCTATAGAAGCCGGCGTGCCCTAAGAATGATCTAATGTCTTTTAAACATGTAGGTTCAGTGAGCTTTGTAATGACTTCCACTTTCGACTTGTCCACCTCGATTCCGATTCTTGATACCTTGTGCCCAAGTACGATTCCTTGCTTGACCATGAAATGACACTTTTCCCAGTTAAGTGTCAAATTCTTTTCCATACATCGTTGCAAAACCAACTTCAGATGGTACAAGCATTGCTCAAAGGAATCCCCATAGATTGAAAAGTCATCCATAAAAATTTTCAAAAATTTCTCCACCATGTCCGAGAACAGGCTCAACATACAACGTTGAAACGTTGCAGGAGCATTGCATAAACCGAAGGGCATTCTTCGGTAAGCAAGTGTTCCAAAGGGACAGGTGAAGGTAGTCTTTTCTTGGTCTTCGGGAGCGATTGGGATTTGGTTATATCCTGAATATCCATCCAGGAAACAATAATACTCGTGTCCCGCCAATCTTTCCAGCATCTGATCAATGAATAGAAGAGGAAAGTGGTCTTTACGTGTGGCACTATTCAGTTTCCTGTAATCAATACAAACTCGAATCTTCGTTGGAAGACTGTATCAATTCTTTATTCTCATTTTCCACAACAGTAAAGCCAGCTTTCTTAGGCACAGCGTGAACAGAACTAACCCATTGACTATCGGATATGGGATAGATAATCCCATTGTCTAATAGTTTCAAAATCTCAGATCTAACAGCTTCTTGCATAATGGGGTTAAGTCGACACTGTGGGTCTCGTTTAGGCTTAGCATCTTCCATTAAGTGAATCCTATGTTGAACAATGGTAGGACTAATCCCTTTGATATCAGCCATGGTCCAACCAATGGCCTCTCTATTTTCTCTTAACACAGTCAGAAGGTCCTCTTCTTGTTGCTCAGTAAGATTTGATGCAATGATTACCGGAAAGGCTTCCTTCTCATCCATGTACTTGTACTTGAGATGATTGGGAAGAGCTTTAAGCTCAGAAGAAGGGACATGGTCTATAACTGGTTGCTCATGATGTAAGGAAGAATAGGTGTGGAATTAGAGGTCTGTTCAACCTTTGATTCAACAATTTGATCCAGATTAAAGTCATCCGACTCCAACTCAAACTCCTCTTCAGACTCATACTCAATTTCTTCCACATGTTCACTGGTCAATCCCTCAATCAAGTTCACTTCAAAAGAATCATGGTCCACATCCCTTGGCTGCTTCCCAGATGGAAGACATTCACCTCTTTCGTCATATCTCCGAATGTTAACCGCATCGATCCATTTCGGCAGTTAATTATCGTATTTGCGGTGGCTAAGAAAGGACGTCCGAGAATGACAGGTGTTTGCGCTCTGTGATTTTGTACGGGTTGTGTTTCAAGAACAACAAAGTCCACGGGGTAAATGAATTCCCCGACCCGTATCAAAACATCTGTAATTTCCCCTTTGGGAATCTTTACAGAGCGGTCAGCCAACTGTATAGTCATCTGGGTTGGACGAAGGTTGCCTAACCCTAACTGCTGATAGACGGAAAAGGGGAGAAGATTGATGCTCGCGCCCAAGTCTAGCAAAGCCCTATTTATAGTGGTCTGCCCTATGATGCAAGAAATGGTAGGGCTCCCTGGATCTTTGTATTTCATAGGGATTGGACCATTGAGCAGTTCACTTATGTTGGAAGCCAAAAAGACTTTCTTCGGGACACTTGCTTTTCTCTTTTTGGTACACATTTCTTTCAGAAACTTGGCGTAGGATGGGACTTGTTGAATAGCATCTAAGAGAGGGACATTGATTTGTACTTGATTGAATATCTCTCTTATCTTCTCCATATGAGCATTCATCTTATGATTTGTAAGCCTATTTGGGAATGGGACAACAGGCTTATAGGTTTGCTCATCAACTTTCTCTTTTCCTTTTGACTGGGACGTGGATGGTTGTGTGCTTGATGAAGGACTATTTTGCAAAGGCTGGATTGGAACAGAAGGTGGTGACATTGGCACAGATTTGGGAGAATGATTTGAAACCTTATTATCTACATGTCTCCCAGACCTAAGGATTTGAATGGCTTGGCATTGGCTGGGTCCCAAGTCTTCAACTTCATGCAGAGGAAAATGGGCTTTGGGATTAGGAACAGGTTGACTAGGCAGCATTCCTTTTTGCCTTTCATTCATAGAGTTAGCCAACTGCCCTATCTGAATTTGCAATTTGTTCATATCCTGCTGCTGATTGTTCATCATTGAAGCTTGGTTCTTAGATAAAGTTTCTATCATTTTCTCCAAATCAGAAAGTCTTTTGTCTGAAGGATTGGGTGGTGGATGAGGTTGATACTGGGGTTGAAAATTTGCTTGATATGGCACAGGATGTTGATAGGATTGGAATCTAGGTGGACTCTGGTATGAATGAACATTTGGTGGGTTCTGGTGGTAAGTCGGTGGATGAGACTGAGCAGGGTATTGTTGTGGGAATGGTTGTCTCGACTGCTCAGGACCAGACTGACTCCAAGAAAAGTTAGGATGGTTTCGCCATCCAGGATTATAGGTTTTGGAGTAAGGATTGTAAGTGGGTCTGGTGTACGCGGCATTTGTACTCTCCTGAAAATTTTGAGAGTAATACACTGGACACTCTTCCAACACATGATTCAAATCATGGCAGTAAGTACAACCTGGGTGAATTATAGGTGCAGGGCTAGCCATAGGTGATGGGCTAGCTACTGATGATGGGTTGACTTGATTAACAACAGAATTTTTCCTTGATTCTAGCAATTCAATCCTCTTCATTAACTGTGTAATTTTAGCTTCTGCAGCTATCGAGGATCCTATAGAGTGTAAACCAGTTCTGGAAGTTGTGGGTGTAGGTTTCTCAGTACATGACTCCCACTGGACTGTCTTTTCAGCTAAAGCCTCAAAAAGATCCCAACCTGATCTTCATCCTTCTTTAAGAATTCTCCTTGACACATAGTTTCAAGGAGCGTCTTAGTCTGATAGTCAAGCCCATCATAGATAATCTGGCACTGGCGCCATTTTTCTATACCGTGATGGGGACACAGGGCTACTAGGTCTTTGAAGCGCTCAAAATACTTCCAAAACGGTTCATTGGCTTCTTATTTGAATTGCATTATATTTTTCCTCATCAAGGCTGTCTTATGGATAGGATAAAACTTTTTAAGAAAGACCTTAACAAAATCATCCCATGAAGAAATGGAGCTAACTGGGAGATTATAAAGCCACTTCTTAGCAATATCCTTCAATGCGAAAGGTATGAACCTAAGTCTGACAGCATCATCGGTAAGCTGGGAAATCCTCATCATAAGGCATACTTCTTCAAACTCTCGGATGAAGAAGTAGGCATCCTCAGATTCAAGGCCATGGAATTGTGGAAGAGTGTTTATGAACTGGGGCTTCAACTCAAAATTGTTCCATTTGTATTTGGAGGAGAATGCAAGATGGAAGTGATGTGCGGATAGGATAGAACTTGTCTTGCAGCGACACGTTGGTAGTCATGATTGTGTCGAGTGGTGGTGTATGTGGCAGTGTAGAAGTTCTTACAAGCCTAGCAGAATTCGGATCTCGATACCACTCTCGCATACAATTACACAATCAACGTGCACCTTTCACACAGGCGAAAAATGAAAAAGAACAATCAAGAAAAAAGAAAAAATCAATCCAAGCTTTCTAGGTTTCCTGGACCTAGACGACTCCTAACGATAGATCGTCCACAGGAGGTTTGGTGTGGACTTGACTATAAGCAAATCGGCCAGGGAAGGGTAAAGTTGTTGGGAGGTTTTCCGTCTGAAGACGTTCCTTAATTAAGTAACCAACAACCTTCGGGCTTTCAGCCCTCAACCCCTTTCCTAGACACCGATTTTACAAAAGTCACTTTCCAACACTTTTCCCCCTTAGGAAAATCTCCTAAGTGAGTCCGGATGTCCCTAGGGCCAACGTCTAGCAATTTTTATTTAGAAGCTTAGGATTGTGAGTACGTGGGGAAGATGGTTTGTGGGCTAAGGAAGGGGTGATAAAATCCCACCTTATCTTTGTTATGGGATTTGCCCTTAGAGTCAATTAGTGCAAGTGTACGATATCAACAAACAAGGTTCACTCAAAGCGGAATTAAATCAAACAATGAGTGAGTCCTAGTCTATATGCTATGCTTACGTACCTTGTCCCCCGCACTCTTCAACAGTAAAAGTAAAGAAATTGAAAGACACGTGCCTAGAGATGCAAATGTCTAAACCATTTTTAACTTTGCAACAAATCGTTTACTGTTGATTAGCAGATATCAGGTGAAGCAAACAGGATTTAAAATATAGTAGCAGATGTATTTTGCAGAGAATCAAGCCCTGCAGAAAACAGATCAGTAGTCAACTCCTCCTTGCCGCGCCTGCGCGGCAGAACGCGGCAAGTCAGAGGGATCCTGGTCTCTGCTTTCGAGAGCAGAGGCCCAGGTCCGCTTATATGTTACTGCTATGCAAGATTTTCTGTATCTTCAACCTGTAACCTGCAACAGAGAAGAAACTTCGTATTAATTCTTCACTTTTCAACCAAAAACCGTTGCTCTCCCCGGCAACGGCGCCAAAAATTTGATTGGTAGAGAGTATTGTAGAGTTCTTGCACAATTATTCAGTTAAGGAGGAGAGGTTTAGAGTCAACCTTGATGTTTGCTTACTCCTCAATTGTATTTAAAAGTCAATAAACTCTTTCCAATCTCCGATATAGTATATGGCTACACCGGGTCGATCTTCCGGGAGAGCTAGCGTTGGAAGCGTTACGGTTTTCAAAGTGAAGCAAGAAGACGAAGAAACTTCTATGTAATTACACAAGTGCAAGAAGAAATGAAATGGTGGATGTGTGCATTATGTAAAAAGAAAGCAAAAAGAACTTGAGTGAAGTGGAAGTGTGTTGTAAAGACAAAGAAACTAGCAAAGAGAGTGTTGGAAAAACTTTAGATGATGTGATACATGGCTAGCTAACTTTACCTTATTGCTAACTTGCTATTCTCAATGGTGATGCCTTGTTGCCTCGTATTGACTCATTGGCAATTGATGATGTTACTTGCTTGTTTGTTCAAGTTCTTTACCTTCTTGAAGATGAGTGCTCTCTTGTTCTAGCTTGAAGCCTCACAATGAGTCATTGGCTCTCTTAGATAGATATTCAATTGATGAAATCTTGAAGTGACACTCAAGGATGCTAAAGAGGAGATACAACATTCATTCCAACATTCAAGACATGAAAACAACTAGTAGCTTGAAGTAGGGAAGTTGTTCTTACAAGTAGCATGTGTAGGTGAACCATCTTCATGTTCCATCAAAGGCTCTTGTTCTAGACAAGGCTCTAAATGAGGCACACATGAGTCATAGGTGGTATGAGCAAGCAATTGTCAAGAGAAATCAACTCTACTTCTTGGTAAATTGTAGAAGTGTTCACAATGCAAGTATAAAGGTAAGCATCAACCAAGGAGATAGAAGTTAGCTAGGCAAGTTCTTAGCTAGCCATGTAATAAGAATTTAGCTCTTCATCACACAAGTAACAAAGCTACAATTCATCATGTAAGCAAAAGAACTAAAGCACAAGAAAAGAACTAGAATCAAATGCAAGAATTTAAAGCAAGGAAAAGTAAAGCATACTAGAGTTTGCAAAGAGATGAGTAGAGCTCTTTTGATTAATCCTTGGCCACAAGTATGTCACCTCCTTGTACAAGCTCTCAAACAGCACTCTCTCTCACTTTTACAAGATCTCTAGGAGGAAGAAGATGAAGACTAAAAAACCTAGGAAATCAAAATGCAAGAGTTTCCCTCTTTCTTCTCTTCTTCTCTGGTTCGCGCACAGACCCTGGCCACCTATTTATAGCCATCCATGAGAAGCTTCCAGATCCCAGGCCGTTGCCACAAAATCCGGGGCTCAACGACCCAGATATTGCCGCGCCCTGGCGGCAAAGCGCGGCCAAACAGATTCTGTTGCGCAACCGTTTTCTGTTGGAGATTGGTTACGGGGTTGTTAGCCACGTGGCCTTCTAGACTCTTTAGTTGGCACGCGGATCTCTCTGGATTTGGATTTCAAATCTTTGGCTCTTTTTGATTTAATCCCTCTAATTAAAGTAATTAATGGGCTTTGTCTCTTTAAGTTGTGGGCCTGCAAAAATAGAGAGAAAAGGGGTTAAAAATCATATTTTATTTACAAAAATGCATAGTATGAAAGTGGTAAAATATGTAAATATGTAGCACAATCAATGAAGGACTGGAACTCAGGAGACATGAAAGGACCGGGAGTGAAGGAAGTCCCCGGGGCAGAAGAGGACCCTGGAGCATGAACAGGAGGCTGCTCAGGAGCAGGATAACGCACCCTAGGCTGTATCCTCTTCAACAGTGTGCTATCCAGGTTTATAGAGGGTTCAGTAGGAGACTCGGATGAAAGATCAAATCCTAATTGCTTGAGGAGATATGAAATAAGCATCCCATAAGGCAGATGCCTACCGGGCATGCGAATCTGGTCAGAAACCATGTGGGAAGCTATGAAATGAGGGATGTTAATCTTTATACCTCTCAGAAGGCAAAAGATAATCAGTGGAACTGGACCCCGAGCATGGCTATACTCTCCTGATTTAGGCAAAATATTGTAAAACACAAATTTAGCCAGGACTTGGGCGGTAAAGGTAAATTTGTTTACCTCCTCATTCCTGACCAAACCGGGGTTGTCATCCCCGTGAATCAAGGTGGAAGCAGTGAGCGCAGACTCACCGTCCGGATATTCAAAATCATGAAGATCAAATGTATACACATCAACTCCTCCAGAGGAGAGATGCAACAGGTCAGCAAATCTATCTAGGCGAATGTCTATATCTCTCCCTAGAACTCTACTCCTAACTCGGTTACCCTCGAAAGCATAATTGGCATAGAAGTAGGGCACGAGGGAGGTATACACAGGTTCCTTAATAGACATGAATTGATCTAAAGAGTTGTTTTGCAAGATTTGGGGGATGTTTAAGTGTTCAAAATCTTTGAGAATGACACATCTCCCTGAAATAATAGCCTTTTTAGATAAGATGATGTATCTATTTTCAGCAAGTTCATTTACAAAGGGACGCTTAGGTTTAGGAGTTGAGGAAGATGGAACAACAATTTTCCCTTTTTAGTCCTAGATCTTTTAGACATTTTGGTGAAAAATAGATGAATTTAGGTTAAAAAAAATTAGGGCTTGATCTAATCAACAATGAAACCTAAAGATCTTGACAAGGGTATGAAGAACTTAGAACTAGATATCAAAAACAACAAGAAAAATGTGATTTTTACCTGAGATGAGAATCACAAACCCTAGATCTGAGAAAACTTCAAAAATCTTCGAAATTTGACGGAGAAGAGGCCCTGAAACTGACGATCCAACACCAATAGAGGGAATTAAACTCAGATTTATGAAGAAATTGAGTGGATTTTGAGAGATTGATTTTTGGGAGAAAAGGGGAAAGAGGAGTCGCTGGTGAAAGTGAGAGAGAGTGAGAGAAACAGTGTATAAATAGACAGATTAGGGTATGAAATCGATGCACGGTCGACCGGGTCGGTCGACCCACAAAACCCGAGAGCTTTGTAACTCAGAGTGGTCGACCGGGTCGGTCGACCCAGAAAACCCGAGAGCACTGACAGATACAGCGGTCGACCGCATCGGTCGGCCGGCTACAGAAAAGAAAGAAAAATCATTATTCCAGGCAAAGTCGGTCGACCGGATCTCAGAACCGGTCGGCCGGTCTTGCCCAAAAACTGTCAGCAGCAAACAGACCAAAAATTTTTTTTAAAAGGAATATTAACAAATAGGATATATTTAACATACAAGATTACAACAATATGTTTTTAACTCTTCATTAAGTTATCAAACATTTACACTAGATATTTAATTTTAATTTTTCATACAAAAACAAAGATTTTAGAGATGTTGAAGCCGAATACCCGGTGAAGGGTTCTGAACTTCATCCTCTTGATTCCTCTTGAATGAGTTGAGGTGCGCAATTGCCATCTTCTAAGGTATTTGC
This sequence comes from Agave tequilana, assembly GCA_038442645.1. Classification (NCBI taxonomy): domain Eukaryota; kingdom Viridiplantae; phylum Streptophyta; class Magnoliopsida; order Asparagales; family Asparagaceae; genus Agave; species Agave tequilana. The sequence continues at coordinate 25,104 of JAVJIF010012939.1, forward strand.
TTTAATTATGAAAATTTTTACAAAATTTATTTATATTTTGAAATACAATGTGTATATATAGATATATAATCTAGGCTAGACATGTGGACATTCAATAAATATGGTATAAAAGACAAGATATCAAAATTAAAACATGGCATATACACAATCATGATAGAGATGTGGGTTTACACTAACATATATCAATGTAGCACAAAAGTAAACTAACAATCCTATACATATGTATATATAACCAAAAAAAAACTTTTAAATGGAGAAGTTACCAAATGAGGGCAATCTCCAAAATAGGTGCCTCCAAGATAGCGATGCAAGCGTGATGTGTTCTTTGAGCCTTGTTGCATCCACCACCCGGGCACCGTCTCCCCCTAAGTCTTGGAGGAAGAAGATCCACTTGTATCATTTAAGTTTGGTGGGTCTTTTGGTACCCATATTTTCTTGGGTCCTATAGGGTTAGTACCGGGGCGAACCCAAACATGTTTACTTGGTATATTATGTTTAGCATAACAAAATTTTTTTAAATGGCCTTTGCGGCCACAATGCGTGCAAATATAAATTCTACCACTACCATACATAAATGCATGCTTGTGTGAGTGTGCATGTTTCCGTGCATGTGCATGGTGAGTGTGTTTCCCTTGGGTTACTCCCTTGGGAAATCTAGATGCAAACTTGTTTAAATCAAATGCACATTTTTTAAGAGTTGAGTCCAAAACATCAACTCGCTTTTGGATCTCAATAAATTCATTTTTGTTACATGATGAAATGGGGCTTTTTCCTTTAGAAGATATTTTATAATTTTCAAAGTCCTTTTTCATCTTATCAAAAGAGTTTTCTAAATTATTTTTCTCTTTTAAAACAATGTCAATTTTATTTTTCAACACATCATTTTCCCTTTTAATTTCTTATTTTGAGATTGTGAAATCTCATACCTATGTTGTAGTTCTTCAAAGAATTGTGCAAGTTCATCCATAGTCAATTCATCATCTTCTATGGAGTTTTCAAGAGTTACCTTAGGTGCATCGTCTCCATGTGCCATGAAGCACATGTGTGCGGCGTCGTTCTCCTCTTCGGATTCCGACTCCGTGTCGTCCCATGTTGCCACCATAGCCTTCTTCTTCTTGTGAACATTCTTGGAGGTGGTAGCTTGGAGTGCGGGGCAATCAGCAATAAGGTGTCCGATCTTCTTGCAATGGAAGCAAGGACCGGGTTCTTCTCTTTTCTTTTCATTTCTTCCTTGAGGTCTCCCTCTCTGGAAGTTGCTTTGCCTCCCCTTCTTGTAAAACATCTTGCCCACCTTCCGGATGAGCATGGCAAAGTCCTCATCGCAATCCTCTGATGAGTCATCCTCTTCATGAATGGTTGGAGTGGCTTTGAAGGCGAGTGCTTTCTGTTGGCCCAAGGTTACAATCACCCGTGTTTAGTATGTTTTGATGATTACAAAACATACTAGTTATTTGTACTAATATTGTTTATTGGTTAAGTGTGTTGCAGGGTTCTAACTCAACTAGAAGGTTTACACCCTAAAAGAAAGTGTTTTGGACTCAAGTCAACTCAAATTGGGCTCAAGAATCAAGTGTAGAAGACCTTATGGTGAAAAGCCCTCTTGAAGCACTTGTAGTACTTAGAACCAATGTAAGAATTAGATTGTTAAAGTTTGAGTTTTTGAAATTGGCTCTAGGATACACACACACGTTTCTTTGTATTCAAGTTTTCATGGTCAAAATTTATGTTTCATGCCTTAGTATATATATACATGACTCTAAGTTTTACAAATATAGATATCATGTTTAGATCATGTATGTATACCCTTTCCAGCATGTTACTTAGCTTTCCCTACTTCAAAACAATTTTTACAAAATTTTCCAAGTTCAAAATCCTGATGTTTTTCATGTTTTAGTCTGACCGGACGACTGGCCCGGTCGACCGGCGCCAGTGGTAGGACGTGCACGTTTGTGCACGTCTGTCGGCCGACCGCTCGGGTCGACCGACTGTAAGCAGTTGCTCTCGGGTTTTCTGGGTCGACCGCCCCGGTCGACCGCCCGAAGAAAACTGTGTTTTCTTCTAGAGGACGGTCGACCCGACCGGTCGACCCGAGCCAACGGCTCTTTGCCAGCTGAGCTGGCGGTCGACCGGCCCGGTCGACCGCCAAGCCTGCAACAGCCCAACGGCTCTTTCCTCTTTTGTGCAATTCTGAAATCTGTTTTCTAGACTGCTTTTTGGCAGACTTTTTCAGGGTTTTTCAGATCTTTTTCAGAGCAAATAAGGTCTAAATAAATTGTTTTAAATCTATTTCTCTCCCTATAAATAGAGGAGAAGACTCTCTTACAAAAAAAAAGAAAAATCCTAAAGTTTTCATTATTTTCAAAAGAGAAGAAAAAATTGTTTAAGGCTTCATTTCCAATTCTTTTGAGCTAGTTTTTCAGTTGTGTTTGATTGCTAATATCACTCTACAATTAAGGTTTTCTCACTACACTTTATAGAGCCAAAAATCCCTAACTCATTCTATAGTGAAGTTGTAAAAAGAGTGAGAGTGTTGTAAAAGAGTTTGGTGATCTTGTTGTGATCACTCTTGTTCTTCTTCTTGTTCTTGTGGAGACGCCTCTTCGGTAGAGGTCATTGTACTTGGTGGAGCTCGGTGCTCGGGTCTTCGGTAGACCGTTGTAATCGTCCTCGGTGGATAGTGGAAACCCTTCATGGAGGTGAAGGCGGGGAGTAGAGCGGTGGCTCAAACCTCGAAACAAATATCTTATGTTTGCGATTGCTTTGTGTCCATTCTTGTCTTTAATTTCTCTTGCACTATATTGCTTTTAATTACTTGCTTGTGATCTTATTTCTTTCCTTGTGCTTTTACTTCAAGCTTGTGACACTTGTGATATATTGTGTGCATCTCACTATTCATTCATCATACTTTGCCTTGATCGATCATATCTCATACAACAAGGTTGCATTGCGCACCTCTAACCCATTCAAGGAGAATTGGGAGGAAGGAGTTCAGAACCTCTCACGGGGTATTCGGCTCTTAGTCTTGTTTTGAGAGATCGTTGCATCATTCATCCATCTTAGTTTTAAAAAGATTGTTAGATTAGCAATTACACCTATTCACCCCCCCATTAGGTGTTTTTCAATTGGTATCAGAGCTTGGACTCTAGGATTTTGGTTTAACAACCTTAGAGAGATCCTAATTTTGCTAATCACTTCATTCATTTTTCATACACTCTCACTTAGTAAAAATGGCCGATGGAATTAAAACCCCTCCTAAGTTTGTTGGACTTAACTTTCCCATATGGAAAGTTAAGATGACCGTTTTCTTGCAATCTCTAGGAAGTCGAGTTGCAAAGGCCGTGACCAAATCCTTTAGTGCACCCCCCGGTGATGAATCTACTTGGTCCGAAATTGAGACTAAGGAATTTGATGCCAATGCTAGGGCTCATTATGCACTCCTTCAAGCCCTTAATGATGATGATATAGCTAGAGTTATTCATTGCAAGTCCGCATATGAAATTTGGACACATTTGCTAGTTACACATGAGGGGACCTCACAAGTGAAGAGGGATAAGATAGACCTTCTTCGGTCCCAATATGAGAACTTTAGCATGCAAGAACATGAAACCATAGATGATATGGTTACAAAATTTACAAAGATCACTAATGGACTTTCTTCTCTAGTGATGCTACTAACAATGATCAAAAGGTGAGAAAGATCATCCGGGCTCATCCTCCTTCATGGGAAGTAAAGGCAACTACCTTGAAGGAACTCAATGACAAAGAGGAGATGGAGCTCATAGGTCTCATTGGGAATCTCAAAACCCATGAGATGGAGAGGAAAGCAAGGGAGGATATGGCTCCTTCCAAAAAGAAGACTATAGCCTTCAAAAGTCAAGCCACTCACTCTGACGAAGACGATGAAGAAGAAGATGACGAAGAGCTCTCACTTCTTGTGAAGAACGTCCGGAGGATGTACAATAAGGCTAAATTCCAAGGAAGAAGGAGATGGCAAGGAGGCAAAGAAGAAAGAAAGATCGTTTGCTTTAATTGCCAAAGACCGGGACACATTGTAGCGGAGTGTCCGGATAAGGTGAAGCCCTCCACATCCAAGAAGCCTTATAAGAAGAAGGCAATGAAGGCAACATGGGATTCCGAGAGCGAATCCGAAGAGGAGATCGACACCGCCAACATGTGCTTCATGGCAAATGAAAGCACAAGCAAGGTAACCCCTTCCACTTCTTTTGATGAAGAACTATCCATGGATGAACTAGGAGAAGCTTTTGTAGAATTGTCTCATAACTATGATTTTTTAAAGAAAAAGTATTTAAAAATGAAAAAGGAAAATGAATCTCTTAATCTTCAAATATTAACACTTTCTAAAGAAAAAGATAATTTGCTTTCTACTTTAGCTACTACTCAAAAAGATTTTGATAAATATAAAATTTCTTGTAAAGGCAAGTCTCCACAAGTTGATTCTAATGAGATTACCATGCTTAAGAAAAGAATAGACTCATTAGGAATTGTTTTGAAAAATTGTGAGTTTAATAAAAAGAAGATAGAGGCTATGTTTCCTAAGAAACAAGCCCCTAAGAAAAATGTTTACCATGCTCATGCTCATGTTCATACCACACAACCTTTACATCGTGGCAAACCCCCAAAACATGCTCACACTCCACACACACATCATGCATTCATGTATGGTAGAGTTTTCTCATGTTCACATTGTGGGCGGAAAGGGCACTTAGCCAATTTTTGTTATGATAGGCTAAATGCATCACATCATAATGTTTGGGTTCGAAACACTAACTTTCAAGGACCCAAGAAAATTTGGGTACCAAAATCAACGAATTTGTTAAATGATATAGCTACCGTCCAAGGCACAACGACGTAGAGGATTGTGGTATCTTGATAGTGGTTGCTCAAGGCACATGACTTGGGACATCAACAACTTTGCAACCCTATCAAGATACCATGAAGGTGGCACCGTCACCTTCGGAGATGACGCCAAGGGTAAAATCATCGGTATTGGTAATGTAAAACTTGGCACATCCCCTTTAATTGAAAATATAGTTTTAGTTGACGGCCTCAAGCATAACCTCTTGAGTGTTAGTCAACTTTGTGATAAAGGTTTTGATGTTGTTTTTGATAATGTAGCTTGTAAAGTAATTGATAGAACCTCTAATGTTTGTGTGTTTTCCGGTTTTCGTGAAAGTAATGTTTATATGATTGATATGTTAAATATGTCTTGTAATATTACTTGTTTAAAAGCCCTCGATGATGACTCTTGGTTGTGGCATAGAAGATTAGGCCACATTTCATTTGACCATATATCTAGGCTTAACACAAAGGAAATGGTGAAAGGTATTCCTTGTTTGAACTTTGAAAAGGACCGAGTTTGCGACGCATGTCAATTTAGGAAACAAACTAGTCTTCTTTCAAGTCAATTAAGGATATCATGACATCACGTCCTTTGGAGTTGATCCATATGGATTTATTTGGTCCTACTAAAACTAAAAGTCTAAGTGGGAGTAGATTTGCATTTGTTTTGGTTGATGACTATTCACGTTTTACTTGGGTTTTCTTTCTAGAACATAAAAATCAAGCCTTTTCACATTTTTAAGCCTTTAAGTAAAGAGTTGAAAAGGAAAAAGATACTTCAATAGTAAGAATAAGAAGTGATAGAGGAGGTGAGTTCATTAACCTACCCTTTACCACTTTTTGTGAAGAACATGGAATAAAGCATGAACTTTCTTGTCCTAGAACTCCACAACAAAATGGAGTAGTTGAACGTAAAAATAGAACTTTGCAAGAGATGGCTTGGATAATGCTTAGTGAATATGGTCTACCACATTATTTGTGGGCCGAGGCCGTTCATACATCATGCTATATATCAAATCGTGTTTTCTTGTGTAAAAATATTTCAAAAACTTCTTTTGAAATGTACTTTTCTAGAAAACCAAATGTTTCTTATTTCAAGGTTTTTGGATGTAAATGTTTTGTTTTAAATACAAAAGATAACTTAGGAAAATTTGATGCTAGATCTTATGAGGCTATTTTTGTTGGCTATTCTAACACTAGTAAGGCTTATAGAGTCTTCAATAGATCATCTTTGACTATTGAGGAATCTATACATGTTAAGTTTGAGTAATCTAACTTGTTTGTTAAGAATGTTGTAGAAATAGATGCATTGCATGAAGGCTTGGAGAAAGTGACCTTGGAGGATACACCTACTATGGGAGACAAGCTAAAGATGATGAAGGAAGTGAAGCTAAAGTAGAAGAGGCTCAAGGAAATGAAAATCAATCAAATGAAGTGGAGCCTACTCAACAACTTTCAAAGGATTGGAGATACAATCCTCATCATCCCAAGGACCTCGTCATGGGTGAAGTATCAAAAGGGGTAACCACTCGCTCTAAACTTCATGATTATTGTGGTCATTTTGCATTTATTTCTTATATTAAACCCCAAAATGTCCTCGAAGCCGAGGCCGATTCATATTGGTTGCTAGCCATGCAAGAGGAGCTCAATCAATTTGAGCGCAACCAAGTTTGGCACCTTGTTTCTAGGCCCCTCGATAAACCAACAATTGGTACTAAGTGGATCTTTAAGAACAAGTTGGATGAATCGGGTAATGTAGTTAGAAACAAAGCTAGGTTAGTGGCCCAAGGTTACACTCAAATCGAAGGAATCGATTTTGAAGAAACTTTTGCACCCGTAGCACGGCTTGAAGCCATACGAATGACACTAGCATTTGCCTAATATAAAGATTTTAAATTATTTCAAATGGATGTTAAAAGTTCTTTTCTAAATGGTTTTATTGAAGAGGAAGTGTATGTTGAACAACCCCCGGGTTTGTTGATCCTACACATCCGGATTTTGTGTTTAAATTAGATAAAGCTCTTTATGGTTTAAAACAAGCCCCTAGGGCTTAGTATGAAAGACTTTCTTCATTTTTAATTTCAAATGGTTTTAAGAAAGGAAAAATTGACACCACATTGTTTACAAACATGTTAAAAATGATATTCTTATTGTGCAAATATATGTTGATGATATTATTTTTGGGTCTACTAATGACTCTCTTTGCCAAGCTTTTGAATCATGCATGAAGGATGAATTTGAAATGTCTATGATGGGGGAGCTCAACTATTTCCTTGGACTCCAAATCAAGCAAAGGAAGGATGGGATCTTCATCAATCAAGCCAAGTACACAAAGGAACTAATCAAAAGGTTCGGGCTTGAAGGATCTAAAGTAAGCAAAACTCCCATGGCAACCACCACCAAGCTTGATAAGGATGAATAAGGTAAAAGTGTAGACATTAAACTTTATAGAAGCATGATAAGTAGTTTATTGTATTTGACGGCTAGTAGACCAGATATTATGTTTTCCGTTTGTCTTTGTGCACGTTTTCAATCTTGTCCTAAAGAGTCTCATATAATTACAGTTAAACGCATAATTAGATACCTTAAGGGCACTATTGAAATGGGTTTGTGGTATCCAAAAACCGGATTATTTGAAATGAAGAGTTTTTCGGATGCTGACTATGCGGGTTGTAGGGTAGATAGGAAGAGCACAAGTGGAACATGTCAATTCCTAGGTAATTGTCTTGTATCTTGGTCTTCCAAAAAGCAAAATTCGGTAGCCCTATCAACTGCCGAAGCGGAGTATGTTGCAGCCGGAGCTTGTTGTGCACAAGTTCTTTGGATGAAACATACTCTCCTTGACTATGATTTACACTTTGATCATGTTAAAATATTTTGTGATAATACTAGTACAATTCACATGACAAAGAATGCAAATCAACATAGTAAAACCAAGCACATAGACATTAGGTATCACTTTCTTAGAGATCATTATGAGAAAGGTGATATCGATATTGATTATGTTTCTACCGATTTTCAACTTGCCGATATTTTTACTAAACCTTTAGACTATGCTAGATTTTCTTTTATTTGTGGTGAGTTGAATGTTTGCATTATGGATTCTTAAAAATGAATTTCTCTTTGATGTTTTATGTGTTCTATGTTAACCCATTTTGATGTATGACAAAAAGGGGGAGAAAAAGTTGAGTTTGTTTGTTTAAAGAGAAAAAGAATTTAGTTTCTTTTTGTTTAAGAAAAAGAGTTGTTTGTTTATTTGAGTTTTTGATGCCTTATATAGTCATTCTTTATACATAGCATTATTTAAGGGGGAGCTTTCCAAGCTCTTCTTCCATTTTTATTTAAATAACTTATATGTTTTGTCATCATCAAAAAGGGGGAGATTGTTGGCCCAAGGTTACAATCACCCGTGTTTAGTGTGTTTTGATGATTACAAAACATACTAGTTATTTGTACTAATATTGTTTATTGGTTAAGTGTGTTTCAGGGTTCTAACTCAACTAGAAGGTTTACACCCTAAAAGAAAGTGTTTTGGACTCAAATCAACTCAAATTGGGCTCAAGAATCAAGTGTAGAAGACCTTCTGGTGAAAAGCCCTCTTGAAGCACTTGTAGTACTTAGAACCAATGTAAGAATTAGATTGTTAAAGTTTGAGTTTTGAAAATTGGCTCTAGGATACACACACACGTTTCTTTGTATTCAAGTTTTCATGGTCAAAATTTATGTTTCATGCCTTAGTATATATATACATGGCCCTAAGTTTTACAAATATAGATATCATGTTTAGATCATGTATGTATACCCTTTCCAGCATGTTACTTAGCTGTCCCTACTTCAAAACAATTTTACAAAATTTTCCAAGTTCAAAATCCTGCTGTTTTTCATGTTTCAGGCTGACCGGCCGATCGGCCCGGTCGACCGGTGCCAGTGGCAGGACGTGCACGTTTGTGCACGTCTGTCGGCCGACCGCTCGGGTCGACCGACTGTAAGCAGTTGCTCTCGGGTTTTCTGGGTCGACCGCCCCGGTCGACCGCCCGAAGAAAACTGTGTTTTCTTCTAGAGGACGGTCGACCCGACCGGTCGACCCGAGCCAATGGCTCTTTGCCAGCTGAGCTGGCGGTCGACCGGCCCGGTCGACCGCCAAGCCTGCAACAGCCCAACGGCTCTTTCCGCTTTTGTGCAATTCTGAAATCTGTTTTCCAGACTGCTTTTTGGCAGACTTTTTTAGGGTTTTCCAGATATTTTTCAGAGCAAATAAGGTCTAAATAAATTGTTTTAAATCTATTTCTCTCCCTATAAATAGAGGAGAAGACTCTCTTACAAAAAAAAAGAAAAATCCTCAAGTTTTCATTGTTTTCAAAAGAGAAGAAAAATTTGTTTAAGGCTTTCATTTCCAATTCTTTTTGAGCTAGTTTTTCAGTTGTGTTTGATTGCTAATATCACTCTACAACTGAGGTTTTCTCACTACACTTCATAGAGCCAAAAATCCCTAACTTATTCTATAGTGAAATTGTAAAAAGAGTGAGAGTGTTGTAAAAGAGTTTGGTGATCTTGTTGTGATCACTCTTGTTCTTCTTCTTGTTCTTGTGGAGACGCCTCTTCGGTAGAGGTCATTGTACTTGGTGGAGCTCGGTGCTCGGGTCTTTGGTAGACCGTTGTAATCGTCCTCGGTGGATAGTGGAAACCCTTCACGGAGGTGAAGGCGGGGAGTAGAGCGGTGGCTCAAACCTCGAAACAAATATCTTGTGTATGCGATTGCTTTGTGTCCATTCTTGTCTTTAATTTCTCTTGCACTATATTGCTTTTAATTACTTGCTTGTGATCTTATTTCTTTCCTTGTGCTTTTACTTCAAGCTTGTGACACTTGTGATATATTGTGTGCATCTCACTATTCATTCATCATACTTTGCCTTGATCGATCATATCTCATACAACAAGGTTGCATTGCGCACCTCTAACCCATTCAAGGGGAATTGGGAGGAAGGAGTTCAGAACCTCTCACGGGGTATTCGGCTCTTAGTCTTGTTTTGAGAGATCGTTGCACCATTCATCCATCTTAGTTTTAAAAAGATTGTTAGATTAGCAATTACACCTATTCACCCCCCTCTAGGTGTTTTTCACTTTCTTCTTGGGCGCCTCCCTTTCTTCTCTTACTTTCATCTTCATCTCATGCGTCTTGAGATTTCCGATGAAACCGGAGAAGTCCATCTCCTCCCTATCGTTGAGTTCCTTGAGGGTAGTAGCTTTTACTTCTCATGCCTTGGGAAGAGCTCTAATGACCTTCCTTATCTTTTGGTCATTGTCGATTGCGTCACCTAGAGAAGATAAAGCATTAGTGATCTTGGTGAAACGCGTGAGCATGTCATCAATGCTCTCATTATCAAACATATAAAAATTCTCATATTGAGAACGCAACAAGTCAATCTTAGATCTCTTGACTTGTGACGTTCCTTCATGAGTCACAATAAGAATGTTCCAAACTTCAGATGCAGATTTGCAATTAATGATGCGAGATAAGTCATCCCCATTTAAGGCTTGGGTTAAGGCATATTGGGCTCTAGCATTAGCTTCATAATCCTTGGAGGTATCCTCGGACCATGAGCTCTCATCAGTGAGGGGTTCTATAAATTCTTTTGTAATGGACCTAGCAACCCTAACTCCTAGGGATTTAAGGAATAGGTTCATCTTGACCTTCCAAATGGGGAAGTTCAAGCCATCAAATTTTGGTAAGGTCTTGATGCTAGAAAAGTCAAGTGATGCCATGGGAAGTGAGTAAAATGCAGAAGAATGCAACAAATAAAATAGCCAATGACAAGGATCTCCCTAAGGTGGTTAAACCAAATTGTAGGGTTAGGCTCTAATACCAATTGAAATCACCTAGAGGGGGTGAATAGGTGATGGCTATATGAATTTGGCACAAAATGCGGAATTAAAAATTCTACTTAACAAATTGCTCAAATTAAAAGACTAGCAATAATAAACACAATAAGTAATACAAGAAATAAAGGAGTTTGAGTTTAGAGAAAATTCGAGCAAACACAAACACGAGTATATGTTTCTGAGCTTCGAGCCACGCTCTACATCCCCGCCTTCACACTTGAAGGATTTCCACTATTGTTGATCCCACCGGATCGCCAATACAAGGACACACTTGTCCTATCTCTCGTGATGCCGCGACACCACCCGGAGCACACTAGCTCGCCTTGAGGCCGATGCCTCTACAACTTCACACAAGAAGAAAATGATCACACTTGATCAAAAATTGCTCACTTAGCACAATCCTATAACTAATATGTAGATGTAGAATTTGGGATTGTGTAGTGCAAATATCTAGAGTGAAGTAGAGGTATAGGCTTCAAATGGGTGTATGGAAATTTTGGCTTTGAAAATCTTTTCTCAAATAAAAGGATTGAAAATCTTATAAAAATATGTTGTCTAATTCTTGTAAAATTATTTTTTCATCATGTTGAAATGACCTCCTATTTATAGGGGATGAAAAATAGGGCAAAACAGCTGGAGAGATTCATTGGGGTGAGATCCCAACAAAATCTGTCAGAAAAATAGAGCTGTTGGAGTCTGTCAGAATTTCTGACAGCAGGCGGTCGACCGGGTCGGTCGACCGTCAACGGTCATATTTTTGACCGTTGGGGGACATCGGTCGACCGGCCCGGTCGACCCAAACAAATAGAGAGCACTGTAAAGTGCTCGGTCGACCCGAGCGGTCGGCCGACGTGCACACATGCACAGTGGTGCACGTCGGTCGACCCGGACGGTCGACCGGCCTCTGTCAGATCTGAAAAATCAGATTCTACAGAAATCAGAACCTGGGTTTTTGGGTTTGGTCTTTTGCGTTGAGGTTTTGAATCTTGTAAAATAGGAGTATGATCATAAGTCACTACTCTAACATGTTGAAACATTTTGATAAAGATCCTCTTTGATAAAAACTTGTTTTTCCAAAAATCATTTTTTCCCAAAACTTAAAGTTTCTAAAAACTAATTTCCAAGAATATGTTAACTTTAAAACTAAGTTGGAAATAGAAATTGAAATTCTTTTTGAAGCCATGAGCCAAACTAAAATATGTGTGTAAGTGATAATCCCATAACTCTACTTCTAACATCTAGGTTTTGACAAAAGGTCTAAAAGAAAAATAAAAATACAAATCTTGGACTTTTTCATTGTCTTGATCTTGACTTGGTCTTTTCTTTAAAATCTTGTTCCCGCAGCTTTCTAATGTGCTTAGCTTGGGAATGCAAATCTTCAGCTGCATCCAAACTTGTGAGTCTTGATTGTAGAGCCGTCAAATCAACCTGTTTTAACCTGAAATCCTTTTAAACAAAATTGTTAAAAACATAACTAAATATGGTTTGTTATCATCAAAATATCCAACAAGATATCGGGCTAATGGCCTTTGGGCCAACAACATGGTGACTAAAGAGCTCGCGCATCAAGACAGCATCTAGCACTCTGTTGGAGTCAAGATCGTTGGATCGTGTTTGGATCGAGTCTACTTGGAGAAGGAGTTCTATAAGAAGACTTTAGTTTGTATTTAGTTTAGAATGTTTAAATCTTGTGTAAAGATTAGATAGTGTTGATATGCTCAAGTTCACACACACACACACACAAAAGTTTCAAGTTTACTATTTTGGTTTTTCGGTTTAACCGATTTTTGGATTTCATGTCAAATACATAGATATATATATATCTTTATATGTATATTGGATTCTATCCATATATAATATGCTTCAAAGATGTTTAAATATCATATTTTTGTATTTATATGAGTTTTGGAAAAAAAAACGGTTTTCCATTTCAAAAATCTAAGTTTGAAAAATACCGATTTTGGTTTAAAGGCAAATTTCAATATTACAAAGCTGGTTCAAATTGTTTATAATATGTGTTGAATTTTTATCACACATATTTGTATATCAAAGATCTTAAAAGAACTTATTTTTGTGGAATTTATGTGATTTTATGGGATTTTATGGAAGTTAAAATACCTAAGTTTTAATCCCTATAAATGTTTGGACTGTCCTTCTGCCGATCGACCGGACGGTCGGTCGACCGGTCCGATCGGCCGATGCGCACAAACGTGTACAGCCAAAGGCTAGAGGACCGGTCGATCGGTCGGTCGACCGCCAGAGAGCATCTGCTCTCTAGATCTGGCCCCGGTCGACCGGCCGGTCGACCGGTAGAGAGCTCCGCTCTCTATATCCAGGCCTCAATTGACCGGCCGGTCGACCGAAGACACAACTGTCATAAAAATGACCATTGGCCGGTCGACCAGGCGATCGACCGGAAGGGCAATTTGGCCCTTTTTCAGACTGCCAATGGGCAGATTTTGAGAGGTTATAAATATGCCTTCTCTTGAGCTATTTTAAGTATGATTTTAGAGAGCAAAATTTCCTCATTTTCTTAAGTGTTTTAGCAACAAGTTTTCAAGAGTTTTTGGGCCTAAAGATTTTATCTTTATTTAATTTAAAGGGTTGAAAAAATCAAAGAAAAAAAGAGGTCTTTGGGAATTATTTTTTATCTTCATTTCTATTTTATCCTAGAAGTTTTCCCAAGTATTTTCTTTGTGTTTTTAATTTCCAAACTCTTTATTTTCTCACACTTGAGCTATCTATCTATCCTATCTATTAGGATCTTATTGTTAGTGAGAAAATTTGTTTGTGGTCTTTGTGATCACCAAGAGTTGTAACCCTTTCTTTTGCTTTGCTTTGTACCTTTCCTTCTAAGTGTAGACGAGGTTGTGCAATTAGGTTTGTTGATATCCCTCTAAGTGTAGAGGTGATTGTGGAGGTTGTGTTTGGTTTTGTTGGTATCCCTCTAAGTATAGAGGTAATTGAGGTTGGAGTTTGGCTTTGTGCCTTGTCCCTCTAGTGAGAGGTGATTGTAGTTGTTTGGCTTTGTGCCTATCCCTCTATTGAGAGGTTGATCTTGTGTGGCTTAGTGCCTTGCCTCTTGTGTAGAGGTTGTTGTTGTCTGAGAGAGGAGTTGTGTACTCCAAAGTTGTATTACCCAAATGCTCAGTGGAGGTTCCCTGTGTGGGAAGTCCTGTGTGGACAATATAGTGAAAATCTTTCTGTGTGAAGGTGGGGACGTAGAGCAGTGGCTCGAACCACGAAACATATCTTTGTGTTTGCGATTGATCCACTATCTCTTAACTCTCTCTCTCTTATTTACATTGCATTATTTCATATTGTTCATTCATATATATATGCTCGGTATTGTTTGTATGCCTCACTTGTGTTGAACCAAGAGAGCTTTACATAGCACCTCAACTTTATTTAGAGGAATTTAGAGGAGATAGTCCAGAGGCCTTCACCAGGAATTCAGCTACACTCTTTGGTCACACTAAGTGTGTTATAATTTATTTTTAATTCCGCATCATTTGTCATTAGATTAGCTTTACACCTATTCACCCCCCTCTAGGTGTACTTTCTTGTATGTGCTAATATTCCCTCGATACTTCTGTTATAGCATTGGCTCAACGGGTCGAATCCACAGGGACGGGAGGCGATAGAAGTATTAACAGTTTATGTTCACATCGGTTGTTAACAATTCTTCTTTGTTAAAAGAATGAAAAATAAAATAAAATAAAATAAATCCAGAAGTGATAGGTGGAGAAGGCGATAAAAGCGGCGATGTAAAAATAAAAGAGAAGTGATTTTAAAAATAAAAAAAATGAAACAAAGGTGAACTAAGAGGATGGTAAAAACAACGATAGAAAACATGTTAAAAGATTTTGGAATTGGTTTTTTAAAATAAGATAAAAGAAAACTCATGGCTACTAACTACTAATTGCTCCACTAACCATGCTAACCTCTTAGTGATAGTTACCTCACATGAATTCTTGGCTATCACAAGTCCTTGGCTTCAAGAGACGATACAAAGCACGGCATATAAGATTATTCATCAACATTCAAACCACACATCCATACCACATAACAAGTTGCAAGCTACTATTAGATCATCAAAACCAGTTACAGGTGAGTATAAAATAAAGTTAGCATTGCAAGTTAGCAAGTTAGTGGGTTAGATGTTAGAAATGTTAGAATGTTAGAATCCATCATCATGAGCCATCAATGGCCCTTGCAAGAGTAAGGCCTTGTAAAGGCTATTAGATTCATGTCGATTATCAAGTAAGTGGTTAAGTTAGTAGTTAAATTGCCATGAGAAGAAAAGTTAGCTAAGCATCATGTAGAAGATGGAGAAGATTACAATAGAGAAGAAAGGAGATACCTTTACATAGATTGTCACCATCCATTACATCAATTTCTCTCTTTCTCTCTCTGAATCTCTCTGCCCTAATACATGAATCTAAAAGAAAATAAAAATATAAAAGAGAGGAGAAGAACACCTACACTACACTACACTAAAATATAGAAAACCTAGCCTATTTCTCCATCTGCTTGCGTTCCGGCTTCTGTAGGGGTATATATAGGCAGAAGAGGCTTCTAAAATATGAGACGAGGCCACATGTCGAAGATCAACACGTGGGCCTTCTATAGGGCCGTGAAAACGTGACCATTGCCGGGTTTCCATGGCCAAACTAGGGACTTAAGTCCCTGGTTTTGGCGAGCGTATCCTCGTCGCTTCTAGTACCTTCTTGGTATACTTGAATTCGGGTATATTCGTCCGAATTTTCATCTGACGTGCACAAGGGTCTAGATTTAATGCATCTTCTAAAAGCTCCCTTGCTTGGCCTCCAAGAAATACGGATTTAATTACCCGAAAATGAGTTTAATTAAGCTTTTATTACTCTTTTACCCTTAGACTCTTGATTTATCTGCAAAGCAGACCAAAACACAATTAGAAATGATATTTTATTTATAAATCAGTAGTAAAATGAGATATAATAATGCGGAATTGTAAACTAATCACGCCCCCATACTTATCTTTTGCTCGTCCCGAGCAAAATAAGAAAAGAAAAACTATACTACAAATGTTATTACACCACTTTCGCAGGTGACGCGATTGCACTGAGCGTGTACAACAGACCGTTAAACTTCTAGGTTTCCCCTAGAGGAGGAGTTTTGTCTCTTAAGGATTTTCAGCTGATTGCACCCACAAAATTCATAAAAAACGAAAACAAATGTTAGTGTTTGAAAACACATTTTGAAAGATACACAAGTTTTTAAAATATTTTTGCATAAATATAAGCGATCTAAAATCATAAGTCTACCAAAAATTATTCTTCCTTAAACTAAATTTATATGCAAGATCTTGTCTTCAATTAAGGTAAGAATTTAAAATTGGATTGAATATTTTATCTTTCATAAAACTAAGATAATATGCACTTTGTGATAGTGAAGATTTCTGGAATTTCAACTCCAACCATTAGGCCATTTTATTTATATATATATATTTTTCTTTCTTTTTTTCTTTTCTTAGTTTTATTAGGCTTTCTAGTTTACCTGGGTAATGAGCCTATAACCGACTGACTCTCAGATCAGAGGGCACCAGATGAGAAAACATCCCTCAGGTTTAAGGACTCGAGTAAACAAGGCCACAAAACTAAGGGGATTATGCGTGAATAATTATGATTCTTTAGGCATAATCATCCAGCTTAATAAGTGATTTTTTTCTTCATATATATTTTTCTTTTTATTTATTTTCTGTTTTATGGCATTTTAGGTCCTTGTTTTCATCCCAAAAATTGTGTTTGTGTGAAGTGTATACTTATCTAAGGCAAAAAAATTTAAGATAAAATTATCTCCTCAATTTATCTTACTTAGCCTGTAATCTTAAACATGATCCATTATTTTAACTACATTTAAGATGTCATAATTAAGGTTTTCTTAATTTCTAAGATCATTTTAATTTTCTTAAAAATTGATCAAAAATTTATCTCTTACTTCAAAAAGTTTTTTAAGAAAGAGAAAAATCTTATACAAAAGAGAAGATTTCTAAAAGTATCCTAAAAGAAGTGAAGAAAGAAAATCTAAAAACTTTATGTTAGTAAACCCTCCACTGCATTTATCTCATGCATTGTCCTCAATGCATCGTGATGTATGTATGCATGAAATAAATAGAGAGGGAAGAAAAAATCAGCTCAAGGTGGTGGTTCCGGTGGTGGTCTGATTGGTCCATGAAATGCAGCCCAATCCAATTTGCATGGAGTTCGGAGGAACCCAACAAAGACCTCTATAATACAACCCACTAGAATGATGTATATATGGATAATTTTTATTAAAAATTTTACCCCATCTAATTTTCAAAATTTCAAAATAATTTCGAGTCATTATTTTCAACACCTTTGTCCCAAAATGAAGTATGAAAAGATGGAATGATTGATTTGGACTCAGGAAGTACATGAACTAATATCGACTCAGGAATTTGACTTAAGTCAAGTAAAGGCTCAGGAGTCCAAATTGGCTCAAGAATCGGGTCCAAATCAAGAAATTGAAATCTTATTCCACATTCATTTTCTCACAACGGAATGTGACTTTCTAAGTTGGTGATTCAAGTTCAAGAATGACAGGTGTGGAAGTCAAAACTGACTCTAAAATATTGCTCAAGTTTGGTAACAAAATAGGAGTCAATATTGATACTGGAATCTGAACTAGATCACAAATTTAAAGATTGAAGTCACATTCTTGTCGGAATTCAATTTCATAAAAATGAGAACTTGCCAATTTGTCAATAGGACTTTCAAAAGTATGAAATTGGTCAGGTTCAATTTGATGATCATAAATGATTGGTGATTTAATATCACAATGGACTGGTACAGAATCCAATGTTGACTCGGGAAAAGGCCTGAAATCAGGTAAAAACACCTCAGTTATTATTGAATTAGGAAATGAAATTGAATTATCAAGTTAAAGTTCAAG
The DNA here is from genome assembly GCA_038442645.1 of Agave tequilana. Lineage (NCBI taxonomy): Eukaryota > Viridiplantae > Streptophyta > Magnoliopsida > Asparagales > Asparagaceae > Agave > Agave tequilana. Next base: position 42,798 of record JAVJIF010012939.1, read on the forward strand.
ATCATATTCATGTTCAAGTTCAATCTCAAAAAAAGGATAACTTGCCAAACTGTCAATAGGATTTTCAAAAGTCAGAGTTTGGTCAAATTCGAATGGGTGTGCTGAAATTGAATTTTGGTTTCCAAAACAACATGAGTTCTGGTCTAGATTGATAGAGTTAGAGATATCTGGATTGGTCAAAAGTTGATAAGAGTGAGTTTCTTCATTCCTATGAATGTTGACCAATTGACTCAGTTGTGCTTCTAACCTATCAATAGACTGGGTAAAAGAATTTTGAAATTATTGTGAGGTCTCATGCAAGATTTCTATACTCTTTTCTAGATATGATTTTTCTTCAATTAGTTGTTCTAGAAAGGGAGTGTAGGAATCTTAGTTTTGAAAAAATTATGAAGATTGTGAGTTCAACAAGTTTTAAGATTGTCGCTCGGACTCATGCAAGAGTTCCTCAATCAATCCCAAGATGGATGTTTGATCATTTTGAAAGGGTGGGACTGAGTAAGGCTCTTGAAAATATTGTAGAATTGGGGAGGCCAACATTTTCTAAAAGTGCCGCTCGGCCTCTTGCAAGTTGGCATCTATACTCTTTTCTAACTCAGATTTTTCTTCACATGGTGGTTCTAGAAAAGGAGTATAGGAAGCAAAATTAGGAAATGGATATTGTAAAAATTGTAAAATCTGTGGACAAGACGGTTGAAAATTTGACTCGGGGAAGGTGAATCCTCATTGACTCTGTGAAGAGTAGAAATTATTTTGAAAATTATGGTTATAAGATTGGGGGTATGGGTTGTATTGATTCGGATAAGTCCAACCCGATGTATTTGGTTGGTTCATATTGTAAAAAGCCAGGTTAGAATTATCCGAATCAAATGGGGTCCGTGTGAAATATGGATTCATATTAGGATTGAAAGGATTGTTGTTGTTGAATTCCATTTCACAAACAATCACAAACAAAAAGCAAGCAACAAACAAAAAGAAAAGAAGAAAAAAATCAAAACCAATCCTAAACTAGGGTTGACCTAGACTTAGACGACTCCAACTGGTCGATTATCTGGGGGAGGTTGTTGTATGAATCGACCACAAGCTAATCGGCCATGTAGGGTCAAATACGGTGGGAGGTATCCGTGTGTAAGCAACGGGCCTTAATTATGCCAAACCACAATATCTTCGAGGCGTAACCTCTTAATCCCCAACCTTATACATCGATTTCACAAGAGTAAGATTCAAAACAAGTTTCACCTTCGGTCAATCTCTTAATGAGTCTGAGATGTCCCTAGCGGCCAACGTCTATCAATTTTTATTAGGGCTTGGGTTGTGTAAGTGGGGAGGTAGTTTTTGGGCTAAGGAAGGGTGATGAAATCCCCACCTTATCTTGTATTGCGTTTTGCCCTTAATTTCAATTCGTTCAAGTATGTAATATAGATAAGAATATAACACAAAACGAGTAAATCACCCACGTGTTTGTCCTATGCTATATTCAATGCCATATGTACACCTCAATCCAGATCACAACAACAGAACAAAATACAGTATATTGGAATTGAATTGACACGTACCTAAATGCAAATGTCTAAACTGTATTAAAAGCGTTCAAATACCGTAATTTAGTTCTTTAATTATTGCATTGTGAAGGCAATCAAAACAAATATTTAGTAGAAGAATACAATAATATATGCAACTTGTAAATTCCCTACAAAGGACAAAGTTCAAATGCCACACAAATACCGCATTTGTGCGGCTTTTCTTAGGTTTCCGCAGCATAATTTAGGAAGCAGGGTCGCTGCTTTCTAGAGCAGGGATATGCAAGAAAGACTATACTTCTGCAATACTAAGTTTTTGCAAAGATTGACCTGCACACCAAAACAGAGAAGAAAATGTTAATAAAAATGTGACATCAAAACCATTCCCATCCCCGGCAAAGGCGCCAAAAAATTGATCGGAGCGGAACCAGCACTTTTAAATGTGTGTTTTATGAAATCAATGAAAAACTTGTATGTGCTAATATTCCCTTGATACTTCCGTTATAGTATTGGCTCAGCGGGTCGAATCCACAGGGACGGGAAGCGATAGAAGCATTAACAGTTTATGTTCACATCGATTGTTAACAATTCTTCTTTATTAAAAGAATAAAAAAGAAAATAAAAGAAAAGAAATCTAGAAGTGATAGGTAAAGAAGGCGATGAAAGCGGCGATGTGAAAATAAAAGAGAAGTGATTTTGAAAATAAAAAAGAAAATGAAACAAATGTGAACTAAGAGGATGGTAAAAACAACAATAGAAAAAATGATAAAAAATTTTGGAATTGGTTTTTTAAAACAAGATAAAAAAACCCATGGCTACTAACTACTAATTCCTCCACTAACCATACAACCTCTTAGTGATAGTTGTCTCACATGGATCCTTGGCCATCACTAGTCCTTAGCTTCAAGAGACGATAAAAAGCTTGGCACATAAGATTATTCATCAACATTCAAACCACACATCCATACCACAAAATAAGTTGCAAGCTACTATTAGATCATCAAAACCGGTTAGAGGTGACCATGAAATAAAGTTAGCATTGCAAGTTAGTAAGTTAGTGGGTTAGTTGTTGAAATGTTAGAATGTTAGAATCCATCATCATGAGCCATCAATGGCCCTTGCAAGAGTAAGGCCTTGTAAAGGCTATTAGATTCATGTGGATTATCAAGTAAGTGATTAGATGGTTAGTGGTTAATAGTTAGATTGCCATGAGAAGAAAAGTTAGCTAAGCATTATGTAGAAGATGGAGAAGATTACAATGGAGAAGAAAGGAGACACATTTAAATAGATTGTCACCATCTATTACATCAATCTCTCTCTCTTTCTCTCTCTGAATCTCTCTGCCCTAAAACATGAATCTAAAAGAAAATAAAAATACAAAAGAGAGGAGAAGAACACCTACACTATACTACACTAAAAGATAGAAAACCTAACCTATTTCTTCATCTGCTTGCATTCCGGGCCTCTGCAGGGGTATATATAGGCAGAAGAGGCTTCTAGAAGACGAGACGAGGCCACACGTCGAAGATCGACACATGGGCCTCCTATAGGGCCACGAAAATGTGGCCATAGCCGCATTTCCACTGCCAAACTAGGGACTTAAGTCCCTAGTTTTGGCGAGCGTATCCCCGTCGCTTCTAGGACCTTCTTGGTATACTTGGATTCGGGTATTATTCGTCTGAATCTTCGTCTGACGTGTGCAAGGGTCTAGGTTCAATGCATTTTCTAGAAACACCCTTACTTGGCCTCTAAGAAATGTGGATTTAATAACCCAAAAATGAGTTTAATTAAGTTTTTATCACCCTTTTTCCCTTAGACTCTTGATTTATCTGCAAAGTAGACCAAAACACAATTAGAAATGATATTTTATTCATAAATCAGTAGAAAAATACGATATAATAATGCAGAACTGTAGACTAATCAGCCTTTTTCTCCTTTTCGTATCATCCCATTTTTTTATAACACTCCATTTATCAAATAAGAGTGTTTGTGTTACTTTTATCATTTTTGAGTCAAATAATAAAAGTTCTCAAATTCTTGTCTCATCTTTATCCTTTCGGACTCTTTGCCGCCTGGATGAACTCAGCTTTTATAGTCGCACTCTTTGACTGTTTGTGGAACCCAGTCCTTAGCCGTTTTGAAAGGGTACGGCCATGAATAATAAACTCATGCTGTGCTAAGTTCTTGATCAAGACGCGGCTCTCATTTGTAGTGAAGACGCGGATATGAGAAACACAACTCTAAATTATTATGTAACGCAGCTCTGGATCATCAAGAAAGACGCGTGAATCTCATCTATTTGGCAGGGACGCAGATCTGGCTCAAGAGAGGCGTGACTCTGGCTCCCTGAGAGGACGCGGCTCTGAGGCGCGAACCTGCTTTCTCGACAAAGGGGACGCTGCCTTCGGATTTGTGGAAGGATGCGAACTTATGGACGGCCCTTGAGTCCTTGCAAGAATACGAACTTCAGGAAGCAACTCTGAATTGTTGTGTAATGTGACTCTTGATCACTAAGAGGAGGCGGCTCTGGATCGCTTAAGGAGGCGCGATTGTGATTCTATAGACGCAAACTCTAGGACGCAGTTTCCAAAGCGTCACATGCAATCCATCTTAAAGATCTTGTTGGATCTTTTAATGCCAAGTCGGTGTTGACGGTTAGGGACTTGTGTCATTTGATGTTTCCCGAAGTGGTAATCCACCTGTCAGCTCCTTATTGGACTTGATGCTCGCGCAGGTATTAAAAGCCGATGGCTTTGATTTTTATGCCATTAATTACAAGCCTTATGGCTTGCCTATAAATAGGCTTCACCTCCTTAACAGTCCATTATTTAGATTGTTTTCCTTTGAGAGCATGTGCTCTGAAGGTCTTCATTTTCGTTTGTCTATCTTCCCTTCAAGGGGATGTGTTCCAATAAAGAGCAAAAACTCAAAGCTTCCATGCTTTCCTTTAATCTTCTCCGAAGATTATCACTGTCAAGTGATTTCAAGATCAGAAAGCATTGCTTTGAATGCATTTACGGTCGCGCCTTGGTGAATAAAGTCCAACTTCTAGAGAATTCTTCCCCGGGTAAGGATAATTTGTCGCCATGAAATACTCAGTCTCACTGAGTTTTTGTTTTCCTGTCCATTGAAGAGATTCGATCTCTTGATCTTCTCTTGAAATCTGATTGATGCACCCGTGTTCGGTAGACGGTCTTTCAGACTTCTTGATGAAGCACTAGTTGACTGACTTTAACTCTAAGTCACAAGTCCTTTGAACACGAATGTGATAAACCCTGTGCTTCGATCTTGAAACACGAGTTTTGTACACGAAGCTCGCGTTTGAGGTTTTTAACTTAGAGAACTCTAGCTCTTTTGAGACCTCTGGACTTGGATATGACAACCCCTGTATCTCAAACGCAGGTGTGACAAACTCTGCGTTTGAGTTACTTCGCGTCTTATATCTCAGACGCAGATCTAAAGCTAGACTACGTTCGGATCCATAATGGTTAACTCCGCGTCTGGAGTTCATGACTTCAGTCTCATATTTGCACCACAGGTTTTCTGTCCCTGTCTTCGCAGAATTTTAACCATTTGGTTTTGCTTCTTGCAGGTTCTGGCAGAGCCTCAGTCAATCTTCTGCGTCTTTGCTGGGTTCATGGGAGAATATTTCCACCGGCCAGCTTATTCGATTGACGAGCACTCGGGGAGTCAAAGCTCCTGTTTATGGGCAAGGAGGCTTCGTGCAGTTACTGATACCTGTTAAGGTCTTATTGGACATGACGTACCAGTAATATCCCAGTTTGTCATGGTCATAGTGGGTATGGTGGTGGGTATGGTGCCCTTGCAGGTCACGGGAAAGAGGACGTCACCAGTAACGTCTCAGATCCTCCCTTCACCAATCTTAATCAAAGGAGTGACGGGGACGAAAAGGCCATGGTCGTTGGATGACTTTCTGGTGGTTGAGATGTTCATTAAGCGAAGGATTATGGCCCACACTAGTTGGTCGGATGGAATCAGAATGCTCATCTATATTTCCTCAAGAAACACCATTGTTCTTGGTTAGCGATGAGCTACTTCAATGTTTACATCATGCATCATGATGTGACCAGCATCCGATCGCCTAAACACTGAGATATGATCCAGTGGAGGAAGAGAGGAAGCTTTCTTTGGCGTTCTCCCAAACATCTTAGATCTGGAGTGGTGTAAATGTTTTAAGGAGTGAGTGCAACCTTCAACTGGGCGAGAGGGACTTCTTTGTACTCTTTTGTTATAATACTCAATCTTATTGTATAAGAGTGCGTCTTGTATTACTTTCATATGTTTGAATATCAATAAAGTGACACTATTTCTTGTCTTCTTATATATCTTGAATTCTTTTCTGCATTGAAAATCAGACAAATAGAAGTAAGAACTCTTGGCTTGCTAGAAATGCGATAATTAACTTAACAAGTCAAAGTTGGGAAAAAAATTCCGTTTTAGGAATTTTAGATTACTTTCAGAGGTGTGATATTAACTTGATAGGAATGTGGGTCAGAGGTGTGATATTATCTTGACTCAACGGGAATTTCAGTTTCATTTGGGAAGATTAAAAACATCACTGTCATAGGTGTAATATTAAACTTAACAGTAAAGGTAATGCAAGAGCTATAATTTTGAACTTGGCATTAGTCATCTCAACTTTGATAGGAAAGTTCGAGGGAAAATCATTGTCATAGGTGTATTGTTGAACTTAACAATGAACTGGACGCTAGAGGTGTGATGTTAAACTTAGCATCGCTCATCTCAGCTTCGATATGGAAACCTGAGGAAAAGTGACTGTCAGAGGTTTAATATTAAACTTCACAGCAATTTAAATAGTGTTAGAGGTGTGGTGTTAAACTTAACAGTAATTCGTCAGAGGTTTATTGTTAACCTGACAAGAATTGATTTACGATAGGAGTAATTTTGAGGACTTGTCATTCTATTGATGAGAATTGACAAGTGAAATTTGAAATGTCATAGGTGTAATTTTGAACTTGACAAGAATTGGTTTGCGATAGGAGCAATTTTGAGGACTTGTCATTCTATTGATGAGAATTGAGAAGTGAAATTTGAAATGTCAGAGGCGTAATTTTGAACTTGACAAGAATTAGATTGCGATAGGAGCAATTTTGAGGACTTGTCATTCTATTGATGAGAATTGACAAGTAGAATTTGGAATGTCTGAGGTGTAATTTTGAACTTGACAAGAATTTGAAAATTTATGACTCCATGTAGAGGAGAGACAAGTAAAGTTTGTATTTGCTGAGGAGTACTGAAGTTTTTCATTGTCAGAGGTGTAGTGTTAATATAGCAATGATTGCATTTATGGACCTACCACTCTCTAAAAGAGAATTGGTAGGAGAATTCGGTAGAAAGTGAAATAAATTGTCAGAGGTTTAATATTAACATGACAAAATTCATTGGGGATCAGGAAATCTGGCTTGTCGGAGGTTTACTGTTAACATGACAAGTCTCAGCTCATTTTGTTGGAGAAATGAACACTGGTGTTTTTGTGATCCTACCATTCTGTGGGTGAGAATTGGTAGGGGATTTTGGAGGAGAGGATGGAACCAAGTCCCTTAAGATTTTTAGCAAACCCTCAGCTATCAACGGATTTGGTGTGCCTTTACCAACTACTGTTTGAGTGGGCTAGCTATGCTATTCCCCTCAGCATGATGAGTTGTCGAAGACTTATGTTGGACTTAAAAGCCAACATTTTCCTCTATCCTTAGCCATCAGAGGCGTCGGATGTCTATAAGTATACTTAGAGAAGAGTAACAGAGTTTCTTTAGCATCATGATGTGACCACTGTTTGATTAGCTTGACACTGATTGTCCGTGATGTGATCCAGTGAAGGAAAGAAGCTTTTCTTGGATCTGGAGTTTTGATCAAAAGTATAGTATTAATCTGATCAGGAAAAGAATGCTATCAAGGATAGTATTTCTTAAAGAATTTGTCGTTGATTGGCATCATGAGTGTATCAACGTTTGGGTTATAAGGCAATATGCTCCATTTGAGTAGACCGACTCTACTACAAATGGTCATTCCCATTTGGGCTGGAATTTTCCCTTGGTCTTATGCGTCTTCATCATAGGTCTTTTTACAGTTAAGACATGGCCGCCTTTCTTGAAAGTCCGCTCCTTGACTTTCTTATTGAAGGCTCTGGTAATTCGAGCTTGATAGAGCTCGATTTGCTGTTGAGCTTGCAGGCGTTTATCATCCAAAGCCTCCAGCTCTTGGAGTCGCAATCGATGCTTCTCCTCATTTGTCATCTCTGTCGTCAAAGCGATGCATAGATATGGGATTTGGATTTCCAATGGAAGTACAGCTTCGCACCCATATACAAAGGTGAATGGTGTAGCTTTCATTGGGGTTCAAACCATCATGCGATAGGCCCATAAGCATTCACCTAACTTGTCGTCCCAGTCACGTTGGCTTTTTGAGACGAATTTCTTGAGAAGTTTTTCAATAGTCTTGTTGCAAGCTTCTGCAAGACCATTAGCGACTGGGTAGTATGCCGTTGAGGACACACTCTGGATTCTGAACTTGTTGCAGAACCTTTAAAAAACTTGACTGACGAACTGGGACCCATTGTCATGAATGATCCATCGTGGCACACCAAAGCGATAAATGACGTGATGTTTTACAAATTTGATCATATTAGATGCCTTTACCTCCCTCAAGGGATAACTTAAGCCCATTTAGAGAAGTAATCGATTATAGCTAAGATGAACCGATGTCCTTTGGATGAAGGTGGGCTGATAGGGCCAATCACGTCCATTCCCCACATCTCAAATGGCCATGTTGAAGTTGTAGAGCAAAGATGTCCTGGTGCTTGATGGATGAAGTCACCGTGGATTTGACAAGCATGACATCGTTTGGCGTAAATGATGGCGTCGGGGATCATCCTGGGCCAGTAATACCCCAGTCTACGGAGTTAATCCCCAGGGCCAGGCTGATGAGCTCCACACATGCCTTCATGCGCTTCTTTGAGTACTTCTTGTGCCTTCTTTTGTGACAGGCAGCGGAGGAGGATCCCATTATGCGATCGCCGATACAGTGTTCGCGTGGTCGCGTTGTAGTAAAATTTGAGGGCTTTCCTTCTAATGGCAGCCGCCTCTTTGGGATCGTCAGAATGAATGTTGTACAGTGCATAGTCGATGTACAGGAACTGCCAATCCCTGAGTTTTGGACCTGTTAAAGTCTCTAAAGCTTCTTTGACATGACAATCTCCTGTCAGCTTTGGGTGATCTTCAAAAGCGAATCTTGGACAGTACAAGCCATGGCTGTAGACGAGTATTTTCTCTATTACTCCAGCTGGAAGAGCTAAGAAAGCAACGAGAGATGCCAGTGCATCTGCATGTGCATTTTGCTGGCGAGGCACATGATCGATGAAAAAGTTTTTGAATCTCTCGGCCATGTGAATATTTTCATTTTAATGGGGTACTAAGTCTTCATATATGACTTCGTACTCCCCACGACTTGGTTAACGATGAGTTTAGAGTCACCGCATGCTTTGAGATTTTTATCGCCAATCACATTGGCGATTTGTATTCTTATCAAGAGAGCCTTGTATTCTGCTATATTGTTGGAACATAGCTCGGTTAATGAGAATGCATAAGGGATCATGTAGTTCTGTGGGGAGATAAGTACTACCCCATTCCTGCTACGATTTTTCCTCGCGGGACCGTTCTCGAAGCACCATCAAAGAAAAGTTTCCACACCTGATCTTCAAAAGATGTCTGGGTCAAACAAACTTCAGCGACCTCATATGGGAGATCCTTATAAAATTCGGTTGCTCTCAGATCTGGATGTTCAGCCAGAAAATCTGCCACCGCTTTTCTCTTCACGGCTTTTTGTGATAGTGCATCTCATATTGGGAGAGCAGTATGGGCCATTTTGCCAGTCGACCATTTAGCGATGATGGCTTTGTCATAAGAAATCTTAAAGGGTTAACTTTTGATATGACGTTTATAGTTTGGCCCACCAAGTAGTGTCGCATTTTCTGGACGGCGGGGACTTTCTCTGGATCGAGGTGAATTCCTTTGGATGTCACCACAAATCCTAGGAATTTACCGCTGGCTACCCCCAGGAAGGATTTGATGGGGTTCATCTTTAGCTAATGCTCCCACATGATGTCAAATACTATCTTCAGATCCGCTATGTGATCGCCCTTAGTGCGGCTTTTAACTGTAATGTCATCGATGTAGCATTCTATTGTTTTACGCATGTGCTCGTGGAAAATTGCATTCACAGCCCTCTGATATGCTGCCCCCGCGTTCTTTAATTCAAAGGGAATGATAGTATAGCAATATACCCCCAGTGGTTTCCTGAAAGAAGTATACTTTTCATCATCAGGGTACATTCTGATTTGATTGTATCCTGAGAATCCATCCATGAAGGACATTCATTCAAACCCACACGTATTATCGATCATGACATCAGTGATTGGGAGAGGGAATTCATCTTTAGGATAGGCCTCATTTAGATCGCGAAAATCAATGCCAACCCGGATCTTCCCATTTTTCTTGATAACGGGGACGATATTAGCTACCCAATCGGGGCGTTGTTCCTCCCTGATAAAGCCAGAGTCTATGAGCTTTTTGACTTCTGACTGGATTGCTTCCATTATTTCTAGATGGAACCGTCGCTGCTACTGTTTGACTGGTTTCACGTCTGAATTAATGTTGAGACGATGCATAGCCACTCGAGGATCAAGCCCATGCACGTCCTCGTAATTCCAAGCGAAAACATCTATATACTCCCGCACAAGAGATATTAGATCTTCTTTCTCAGAGGGTGATAAGCTTTCGCTTATAAAGATGGACTTAGGATTAGCCTCATCTCCCAGATTAATCTTGGTGACCTTATCTTCCGTGGGTGATTCGTGTTGTTCGAAGCGAATATCCCAGAGAGTGTTTAGGTTTTTGATCCAAGGATCTATATCTGATTGGATCATTTCTTCATCTCTATCTTCTAAGTGGCTTGTTGAAGTCATATTTACTAAAAGTTCTCTGAAGATGTTGCCAACACTGACATCCGACTCCAACGATGATGTGCCTGACGAGTGATTATGGTATAATTACTCTTCGGACTCAGAGGCTGACAGGATTGGAGTTGACACATAGCCCAATCCCCTGCTAGTTCGATGATAATAATCAGGGGTTTTCCCTCGGAATAAAAGATCGAAGTAGTGTTCTTCTCTCTTTGTCGAAGTTCAAACCAAGGCCACTTGTTAGATCATATCCCATGTTTTCTATTATTCTGAGTACATTTGGCTCATAATGAGAGAACTGAGGGGATTCGTTCTCACTGTATGAGTCTTACGAGATATCAATTCTGTAAGATCCCTGGTTAGAAATAATGTATTTTCATTTTTCTAAAGTATTTATTTTGATTTACTAATTATTTTATTAACTTAATTTATTACTTCTTCGTGTGATTATTATTATTATTATTAAATATACAAATTATTTTTGAGATAGTAAATTATAATTTGACTTTATATATTATTATAATTATTTCTTATCAATATTTTTAGTTACTTATTACTATTATTTTATATTTACCATTATTATTATTAATTGTTATTTAGTTATTATTACCATTATTTCATTAAGGTTATTATTCATTATTATTATTAGTGTTATTATTATTATTTCCTTATTCTTCTTATTATTCTTAATTATTATTATTGTTGCTATGTTCATTAATTATTAATATTATTAGTGTTATTAGCTTTAATATGTTAATTATTGTTATTATTATTAATAATATTGTTCTTGTTATTTCTTTTCCTCTTCTTCCCTAGCCTTTTACCCATACCCATTAACCCATTAGATCTTATACCCATTAGCCTTGATCCAACCCATTTCCTATTCCCTAACCCGTTAACCCGTTATCATATAACCCAATCAACCCACAACCTCTTCCTATATAAAATCTTATATTAACCCTAACCCTAATTAACTACTAATCCCCTTAATCCCCATACACAGCTGCAATCACTCATCTCCAGGCCTTCACCCTCCTTGCCGCAGACCCACAGCAATGTCCCCATCCTTCAACTCTGTGGCAGCCCTTATCGGTTAACAACATCCAGCCTGGAACAACCCCCTCCTCCCTTGCACCTCTTCGTGGTCTATCTCCTCGCGGCCATCACCAATGTGCCGGAGCCATGAACACCAGCCCCTGCACCTCTCCTCCAGCCCTGTTCCAGCCCAACAACCGGGCTTCCACCACAACAGCGCCCAATGTCCCATGGCTGCCCTTCTCTCTGGCGAGACATCGACGGCACACTGAGCCTCCGCGCACAGCCCTTGCCCGCCCCCTGCTGGCTTGGCTGGCCTTGGCTGCTCCTCCTCTCCCCTAGCGCACCTCCATTGCAGCCGAGTAGCCAGCAGCACGGCAGCCTGCCCCGCTACCCTGTCATACCCAGGCACACAGCGGAACCCCCCGTTGGTAGCCCGGTCGGCAGACCAAGACCCGAGCAACACTTCAGAGCTCCTTACGCTGGCCGTGAGCACCTTCCTCCACCGTGCTTCCCCTCTTCCCCTCCTGGCCGCAAGTCCACACAACCCCCCTCTTGCGCATGCAACCAGCACAACTCTGATCTCCCCATGTGGTGTGATCGTACATATATTTTGTATTCTTTTCATTGCACTCCTACATTTATCGTGTAATAAATCTGCTAATTTTCTTGTCTTAAATATCTATTTTGCAGAAGATAATAATGAAGAAAAAGAGGATTAAACTAAATAAATACCAGTTAAAATTAGATTTAAATGGATCTATTTGGTTAGCTGAGGATGATCTCAGATCTAGTTAGAACAAATCAAGGATTGGGGCAAATGTTCAGCTGAAGATCAGAGCAAATCAGAAAGATAACACCAAATGGAAATCGGTAAAATTCAGATTTCTATAAATCCATTTTGGTTAGCTAAAGATCAACCGAGGATAATATCAAATACAGAGAGATAAATGGATAGAGAGAAGATCAACGGATGAGATGAAGCAAGTTTGACTCAGATTCTGACTGGATATATTTTAGTATTTGAACCATAACTTTTGCTACCGAATCTTAAATCTGATGATTTAAGATGATCCAAAAAGCAGACGTACGGGGCTACAACTCTTATGTTGATCACTATTTCAAATTCTATCATTTGATAAGTGATATTCAGCAATCAACATGCCAACAAACTACAGATCAGAACTGAATATTCACATCAAATCAAGTTTGGAGATAATGGAAGGAATCAAATTCAGAAATAGCCAGCTTTTCCTATCTTCATACTCCTCTAACCTCTGCATTTCTTCTATAAATACCTACAATCTCAAAGACAAAAGAGAGGGACCATGCAGAGATAGAATTTAGTCCACGTTTTCATTCTTTTTAGTGTCGGTTTTTATTTTCTTTTCATGTAACTTTTATTTCTTTGTAAGTATAGTTTAGACTGAGATTCATGTAAGTAAGAGAGAGAGAGGCTTATGTTGAGAGTGACACCGATGCACCTCCTCCTTTCTTCCATCGTTTCTGTAAGCAATAAAAGGTATTTTTTTTTATGTTTGTCTTTACTTTTGTTTTCTTCTTCTTCTTTTTACTTTTCCTCTTTTGATTATGTTGAGCATTCAAGTGAATCTAGAAGCATCAATATGGTCATGTTTGTGTGAGTGCCAACGATATTACATGATGATGCTCTCCTCCTCAAGATTCTGTATCATTTCATTCTTGTTCATCTTGATGATATAATGCGAATGGGGACTGAGCTCGATCTTATGTTTTATGTGCTGAATGCCTCTAAAGCAAGGTAGAACATGCAAGGGTTCCAGGTAAGCCATCAACCAGAGGAGGTAAGTATTTCTTTAATCTTTTCTTTCTTTTCTTTTATTTCTTTAGTTTAGATCACCAACACCAACAACACCCAACTTTTTCATCACTCATTTCGATTTCTTTGTATATGTCAATTTTCTATGTTTCTCCACCTTCTCATTCTACCACTTTCTTTTTAACATAACTTTAACTCAATTTTTCCTTTTCTTTTAAAGAACTAAAGAAGAACTTTAACCACACTTTGTAGCCTAAAAGAGAACTTACTAAAAAGCTTGTGGTCGAAGTCTGCAATATACCTCCCGTGGATAGTCTAACCAGTTAGGAGTCGTCTAGGTCAAAGGTCTACTCTAACATAGTTTAGAATTTTTTTCTCTTTGTTTGCTTATTTGTTTGTGTTTTATTGTGTGATATGGCTTATAACAACAAATTTTTCAATTTTAATAGTAATCTATATTACACACCAACCTCTTTTTCAGATATTACCAACCCAGCATATCATAACTTTAACCAACCTAGTGTGCCGGATTGGTCTTATCCGAATCAATATAACCCATACCCCCAATCTTATGACTATAATTTTCAGAACAATTTCAACTCTTCACAGAGTCAATGGGGATTCACCTCCCCCGAGTCCAATTTTCAATCAACTTGTCCTCCTTATCCACCTTGTCCACAATATTTCCAAGATTCATACTCAGTTCCACCAGTCCAAAATAGAAAATCATCAATTTTGGAAATGAGTATGCGTGAGTCCAAATAAAAATCACAAAATTTGATTGACTCACAATTTCACCACCAATTCCAAAACAACACTTCATCTTTTAAACAAAACGATGAACCAATCAACTATGAAAAGATGCTTGAAGCCATGACTCAGGCTCAAAACACTCGTAATCATGACATAGATATGATGGTCCAAACTCTACGTTCTCACCATTTGGCCAGTTCTGATGTCGCTAACCATTCTGTTAGAGCCGAAGAGTCATGTTGTTTTGGAAAACAAGATTCCATTTCAGCACAATCATTTGAACTTGCCCAAACTCCAAATTTTCAAAGTGACATTGACAGTTTGACAAGTTATCCCTTTCCTGAAATTAAACTTGAGAATGAATATGATCATGAACCTCAACTTAGTGATTCAATTCTACTTCCTGATTCAATTATGACTCCGGTGTCTTCACCTGATTTCATTTTTTCCCAAGTCAACATTGGATCATGTGCCAGTTCATAATGAAATTGAATCGCCCATCTTTGATGATCATCATATTGAACTTGACCAATTTTATAATTTTGAAAGTACCATTGACAAATTGACAAGTTCTTATTTTTATGAAATTGAACTCAATGAGAAATGTGACCAAGATTCTCAGTTTTATGATCTAGTTCAAATTCTTGAATCAATATTAACTCTTGTTTTGTTACCTGACTTGAGTAATATTTTAGAGTCAGTTTTGATTCCCACACCTTCCATTGTGGGAAATGAATGTAGACTTGAGTTTCAACTTCTTGATTTGGACTCACTTCCTAAACCAATCTCAACTCCTGAACCTTTACTTGACTTAAGTCATTTTTCTGATTCGGTATTAGTTTCCATACTTCCAAAGTCCAAGTCAATCATTCCATCTTTTCAAACTCTATTTTAGGACAAGGCGGTTGACAAAATTGACTCCGAAATTAATTATGAAATTTAAAAATTAGATGGGGTTAAATTTTTAATAAAAAAATTCATGTATACATCATTTTAGTGGGTTATATTAGAGAAATTTCTGGTGGGTTCCTCCAAGCTCCATGCAAAGTCGATTGGGCCGCATTTCATGGACCAATCAGACAATCACCGGAATCACCACCTTAAAGTAGTATTTTCCTTCCCTGTCTTCTTTTTCATGCATATATGCATTAATTCATACATTGAGGACAATGCATGAGATAGGTGTAAGGGAGGGTTCTAACATAACTTAGGTTTTTCTTTTTAGTGAACTTTTTTTTAACATTTTCTTTACTTTTAAAATTTTTTTGAAAATAGAAACAATATTTTGACATATTTTTTGTAAGAAATTAAGTCAATTTTAAGGAATAAGAAAATCAAAATTAGGATTTCTTATACTTGGTCAAAATAAGATTATTTGTTTGATTTTTAGGGTTAGGAAGATAATTTGTCAAAGTAATTTAGTCTTGATCTTTACCTTGATGAAATATGCACACTTCATACACTTACACACTTAGGGTTCAAAAACAAAGATTTTTATGCCTTAAAAAAAAGGAAAAAGAAAAAAATATATCTATGAAAGATAAACAAATCTAATTATTGATTAGCTAGGTGCTTTGGCCTAAGCAAGTCTTAGTATTTATGCGAAAGATAAATATATAAGTTTGAGAAAAATATATATATATATATAAAAATCTTCTGATTAAGCTGGGTATTTGTGCCTAATAAAGCATAAGTATTCATGCCTAAAAGTGATTCATATAATAAAATCCTTTGTTTTGTGGCCTTATTTGCTCGAGTCCTTAAGTCCTCGGGGTGTTTTCTCACCCGGTGCCCTAAGACCATTTGGTTTGGGAGTCATCGATTAAAGGCTCGTTACATGGGCAGATTAGAAAGCCTAATAGAACTAAGGAATAATACCACCAAAATATATATATATATATAAATATATAAGGCATAAGAGGTAGAGTTAAAGAACCCTTAGTCAAAATTTTCACGGTCACAAGGTGCATCTGACTTAGAGTAAAGTAATAGACTAGATGAGAAGTACAATTTGACTCCTTACTTTGATTGATAACAAATTTTTGAATAGAGACTAAGTTTAGAAATGAAAAATTCGGTTTTCCTATAACTTATAGATTACTTAAAACTTACAATAATATTTCAAATATTTTTCTTTCAAAATGTGTTTTCAAAATACTAACATTTTTGTCTTTCTTTACGGATTTTGTGGGTGTAATCCACTGAAAACCCTCACGAGACAAAACTCGTCCTCTAGGGGTAACCTAGAGGTTTAACGGCTTGTTGCACATGCTCAGTGCAATCGCGTAACTTACGCAAGTGGTCTAATAATCTTTGTTTAGTTTTATTGATTTGCTCGAGGACGATCAAAAGATAGGTGTGGGGGTGTGATCGTACATATATTTTGTATTCTTTTCATTACACTCCTACGTTTATCGTGTAATAAATCTGCTAATTTTCTTGTCTTAAATATCTATTTTGCAGAAGATAATAATGAAGAGAAAGAGGATTAAACCAAATAAATACAAGTTAAAATCGGATTTAAATGGATCTATTTGGTTAGCTGAGGATGATCCCAGATCTAGTTAGAATAAATCAAGGATTGGGGCAAATGTTCAGCTGAAGATCAGAGCAAATCAGAAAGATAACACCAAATGAAAACCGATAAAATTCAGATTTCTATAAATCCATTTTGGTTAGCTAAAGATCAACCGAGGATAATATCAAATACAGAGAGATAAATTGATAGAGAGAAGATCAACGGATGAGATGAAGCAAGTTTGACTCAGATTCTGACTGGATACATTTTAGTATTTGAATCATAACTTTCGCTACCGAATCTCAAATATGATGATTCAAGATGATCCAGAAAGCAGACTTGGGCTACAACTCTTATGTTGATCACTATTTCTAATTCTATCATTTGATAAGTGATATTCAGCACTCAACACACCAACAAACTGTAGATCAGAACTGAATATTCACATCAAATTAAGTTTGGAGATAAGGGGAGGATTCAAATTCAAAAATAGCTAGCTTTTCCTATCTTCATACTCCTCTAACCTCTGCATTTCTTCTATAAATTCCTACAATCTCAAAGGCAAAAGAGAGGGACCATGCAGAGATAGAATTTAGTCCACGTTTTCATTCTTTTTAGTGTAGGTTTTTATTTTCTTTTCATGTAACTTTTATTTCTTTGTATGTATAGTTTAGACTGAGATTCATAGAAGTAACAGAGAGAGGCTTGTGTTGAGAGTGACATCGATGTACCTCCTCCTTTCTTCCATCATTTCTACAAGCAATAAAAGATAATTTTTTTTATGTTTGTCTTTACTTTTGTTTTCTTCTTCTTCTTTCTACTTTTCCTCTTTTGGTTATGATGAGCATTCAAGTGAATCTAGAAGCATCAGTATAGTCATGTTTGTGTGAGTGCCAACGATATTACATGATAATGTTCTCCTCCTCAAGATTTTGTATCATTTCATTCTTATTCGTCTTGATGATATAATGCGAATGGGGACTGAGCTCGATCATATGTTTTATGCGTTGAACGCCTCTGAAGCAAGGTAGAACATGCAAGGGTTCCATGTAAGCCATCAACCAGAGGAGGTAAGTATTTCTTTAATCTTTTATTTCTTTTCTTTTATTTCTTTAGTTTAGATCACCAACACCAACAACACCCAACTTTTTCATCACTCATTTCGATTTGTTTGTATATGTCTATTTTCTGTTTTTCTCCACCTTCTCATTCTACCACTTTCTTTCTAACTCAACTTTAACTCAATTTTTCCTTTTTCTTTTAAAGAACTAAAGAAGAACTTTAACCACACTTTATAGCCTAAAAGAGAACTTACTAAAAAGCTTACATCGCTAGTCCCTCCTTGTGGATCACGACCCGTATAGCCACTTGCTATCGCGGTAGAATTGAGCACTTGCACATCTCTATTTTAAAGTTCTGAAATTCTGTATTTTGTGCAGGTACTAACTCAATCATGGTGCGTGAGTCCTTTCCTTCCTTCTTCCTCTCTCTGTGTTTAATTGTAGGTAGCATTTGTGTGCTTCTTTATGTGTGTGATTAAGTGAGAATATGAATAAGTATGTATATGTTATTTGTGTTAATGTATGATTATGTGCATAATTATTTATATGTGTAGGGGTTTGTTGACATATATATGCATATGCTTGCATGAATGAGTTTCTTATTTTTTCATGGCGGCAGCACCAATACAACAGCCTAGCCAAACCTTCCATGGGATATCTTTCTCCGAGCCATCTTCCGTATCTCCGTGAGTCACTGTTGATCGCCATCGGCGAGTACGAACGCACCCACGCCCTTCACGGCGAGACCCCTATCCAACGACATACTCCGCGGCCCCTAACGCCTCCGCCAGAGCCTCCGTCGGCGCGCCTCAAATCGCCCCGAGGTTAGTGCATTTATATGTTTAAGGGTAAAGTTGTAATAATTGGAAAGTGTAATTAAATGTGTTGGTGTGTGCGTGAGTGGTTGTGGTATGCATGCATGTGTATGCATGTATTTATGCATGGATGTGTGCATGTATGGGTTTTAATTCATGTAAGTATCTTGAATTTAATTGTGTTTTAATTAAATATATAGTATGTCATGAATTAAATGTGTGTTGGATATTAATTGTATGAATGGGTAGTATGTTAGTGTTTTAGGTGTGTCATGTAAGTGTATGTGTATACTTGTATATGTACGTGTGTGGGTGTACACGTGTGTGTCGGTGTGCTCGGGAGTGCATTAAGTGTATATTTATATTTATTTGTATGTTCGCTTGAGTGTTGTAGCATTTCGGATTCGTTCGGTGAGATCCGGACTTGTTGCAGGAGACCAAGACCCGATCCGGATTCGTGCTCGTTGTGGGCCCGATACATAGGCGATTCAAACTCATTTCGTGTGAGTGTTCGTTCTTGTGCATTTCCTTATTTACCGTTGTCGGTATGCATTTACATGTTACACTTATCATTTCATGTAACTTTCTATTGTATTTTATCAGTTTGATTACTTGTACCACTTCATGAGACATCTATAATTGTTCACTTTAATTACATAGTTGATAGGAGCTTGTACAAGTGTCATTTCATGTGTTGGTAGTTTGGCTTGTTGGCTTAGGCCTAGTTTTGATACACCTTAGACTATGACTTGACTTGGCTCGATCTTGAGGTTGATATAGTTTGTATTAGTTATCAGATTTGATATTCATGTATTCGGTGATTACTTTTGACCGAAACTCTTTTGGATATTGTGGACAAGTATATATGACATCTCTACCGATATGAGACGGTTTTGAGATACCACAGATAATAGATCAAATTTAGTTGATGTTAGACATTTCTGCACTCGATATTTTATCACCAGGATTATAGTATTCTTGTTAGCTCTTATGAGTTCTTTATTATGCTGGATTCGGTCTTAGTTATGAGAAAAGTTGGATTGTGATTTGAATTGATCTTGAGTTGGAGTTAATCTAGAATTTACATTCTTTATATCGGATCTTGAACTCATTAAGATAGGTTTAACATAGCTGGATTTGTAGTTGTGAGTATCCGATATTTATTTAGATGATATTTTGTTGATGTTGAGTATCAGAAGTAGATATTCTAGACCATATGTGATTTGAGGATTATTCCCTTACTTCGTTAAAATTTTGGTATCTATTGACTTGTTGATCTCGAGGATATACCATGTGCTTCATGTTTAGTTATATAGAGATTGAGTTATTGTGATAGTGACCTAGTCGATATCGGTGATCTTGTACTTCAAAATTATCAGATAGCAGTCATCACTTTATCAGTTATTGGTGAGATTATTTGTTGGTGATCATATGATGTTTTTCAGAGTTTATAAGAGTTGGTAGATATCGGTATCAATTACCAATTGTTATTGACACTATTGTGTTAGTGGCTATATCTCCAGTATCTTCTTTCAGATGTCAGATATTAGTTGTCAGCTACTCAGTTGTCAGATATCAGTTGTCAGTTGTCAGATTATCAGCAAGTATTGACATCAGCAGTTGTTGGAGATATCAGTTACTATTACATAATAATGTTGGCCCAAAGGCCTTCCACTCTAGTTTTGATGATGACTCACTCATGTAGTTATGTTTACTAATAATCTTGTGATTCTAAGTTTCAGATCATTAGCAGGATATTAGCTTGATGATTAGCTTCAACGAAGTGTTTTGAAGCTTATCATGGTGATTCCGGTGCCAAAGCTTAAAGATCATACCTTTGCACTCGGTGGATCGCGTTTGGGAGCAAGTCTACTTGAAGATGGAAGATCGTCAAGAGACTTAGGTATCCTAATTTAGATTATGAGTTTTTAGATCCACTTGTAAAGTTTAGAATAGTTGATATGCTCAAGTGCACAAACACACACGTTTTTATGTTTTGGATTTGGTTTTCATGAATAGTAGATCAAAACAAGTTTACTTTATTTCTATGTATATTAGATATGTTCTAGATATACATACATGGTTTAAACTTGCTAAACAAACTTATTTTGATATCCCTATTCATGTGTTGAAAATCCAAAGTTTGATAAAATACATGTTTTTGTTTTTGGTAAAAATGTTAAGAAACAAAAATGGTTTCATATGCTTGATATTTAAGTTAAAATATCTATCACATATTTATATATCAATGCAATATGGTAAAAATATTTTTGGGAATTTTTACAAGTGTTAAAAGATTTTTAACAAAATATTTTTCCCAGTTTTTCTGACCTGGAACTGGCTGTCAGGCCAGGTCGGTCGACCGAGCGGTCGACCGCACCATAGGCCGGTCGACCGTACGGTCGACCGACGTGCACAACCTTGTGCACGTTTGGCAGCACAGTGGTCCGGTCGACCGGACGGTCGACCGCTGCAGAGAGCTCTGCTCTCTGTTTGTTTCGGTCGACCGGGCGGTCGACCGGAGGTTCCAACGGGTCAAAATATGACCGTTGGACGGTCGACCGGCCGGTCGACCGTTAGGCCAGTCAGGCTGCCACATCAGCCTAACGGCTAGTTTTGACTAGGGCCTATATATACGTCATTGTTTGGAGTTTCTCTCCAAGATTTTGATGCCAAAATTTCCTGACCTTTACTAGTGTTTTAAAAGAGTTTTTAAAAAGAGTTTTTGTGCCAAAAAGGATTCATTCATTTTGTTTTAGGTTTTTGGAAAAAATCAAAGAAAATAGGATTTGGGATATTTGTATTGGTTTTCATTCTATATCTTTTACAAGAATCTTCCCAAGTATTTTCTTTGTGTTCTTGTTTTCCAAAACACCTAGTAGTCCACATTTGAGCTATATCTTCTATCCTAAACTATTAGGATCTTGTTTTGTGGAAAAAGAGAAAAGAGAGAGTTTTGAGGTTGTTGTTGTAGCCTCTAAGTTGTACACCCTTATTCTTGTTGTATCCCTCTTTGGTAGAGGTGATCGGGTGCTCGGTTTGTATCCCTCAAGTGTGAGGTGATTGAGATTGGTTGTGAGCCTCTTCGGTAGAGGTGGTTGTGGTTGTGTTGGTAGTTGGCCTCGGTGGAGGTTGTTGTATTGAGAGAGGAGTTTGGTACTCCTTGTGTTGTAACAAATCCTCTTTGGTAGAGGTTCCCTCGGTGGGAGATAGTGGATTGAGAAATCCTACACGGTGGTGTAGGCGGGGATGTAGAGCAAGGTGCTCGAACCTCGAAACATATCTTGGTGTTTGCATTTTGATCCATTGTCTCTCTAACTCTCTCTCATTTATTTTGTGCAAAGCATCATTCATATTGTCATAGCATATTATATACATTGCTTGTGTTGCCATTGCATAATTCATATTGCTATATCCTTGATTGCTTGGCTTGATTGTGTGTGCACATTGCTTGGATTGCTTGTGTGTGTGTGCCTAACTTATACTCATCCAACAAGAGCTTCACATAGCGCCTCAACCCATTTCAAGGGGAATCAAGAGGAGTTAGTCCAGAGCCTCGCAAGGGGAATTCGGCTACACTTGTTGTATTGTATTAGTTTGTGCAACATTTGCATTAGCTTCCGCATTTAGAGCATTAAGTTTCTCATTTAGTCTTAGATTAGCATTTACACCTATTCACTCCCCCCTCTAGGTGTATTTTCAATTGGTATCAGAGCTAGTGCACCTGATATTAGGCTTAACATCCTAGGAGTGAGATCCATTTGCTTGCTAATCTTTCATTTGCATTTGCTTGTTTGCATACATATAGTTTACCATGGACTTCATGACCCCACCTAACTTTGACCCTTCCAACATTGACATTTGGAAGTATAGGATGTCCATATATTTGAAAACCCTAGGCTTGCATGTCTTTCTTGCCGCTACTAAGAAATGCTATCTTTGTAATGGTGATCATATAGGGGCCAATGCACAAGCCCTAGAGGCCATTAGAAGCACATTGCCTAAAGATTATCTTTTGTGTGTTTCTAACATTGATTCCGCTTTTGTAGTGTGGAACAAATTGACAACTACCACCACCTCCGAGCTTCTATTGCCAAATCAACCGGAGGAATCTAGTGGAGACTCCGAGTCACAATGCTTCATGGTCCAAGGGAATGACTCCCTTGAGGTACATTCGGAACCCCACTTAAATTGTGATGATAGGGCTAGTTCTTCATGTGATGATAATATTGATGCTCATGCTTTGAATGAAGAACTCTCAATTGTTTGTGAAAAATTGATTGAGATGTATAAAATTTTGAAAAAGAAAAGTATAGAAATTGAAAAAGAAAATAAAAGTTTGCATTCTAGACTTGATAATGTTTTGCAAGAGAAGGTTGAGGTCTATAATGAAAGGGATTCATTAAGATCTCAATTAGAACTTGCACTTAAGGAAAATGAATCTTTAAAATCTAAAAATGATTGTCATGCTATTTTAAAGAAGAATGAAAACTTGTCTTCTAAAGTAGATTTTATTTTAAAAGAAAATATTGATTTGAAAAATAAGATTATTTCTATTTCAAATGATTTGGATGATTGTTTAAAGAAAAATATTGTTTTGCAAAATAAGATGGATGCACATGTTTGTCATGCTAGTGTAGCTTCTTCATCTAGTCTACCTAATGCATGTACCTCTTCTTCTAAGATTAATGATGATATTTGCATGTTAAAGAAGAGAGTAGATAGTTTGGGCTCCACTATGAGCCAATGTGCTAAAAACCATACACGCTTGGAATCCTTGGTTCGAAAGAAACAAGTTCCATCTTTTATGCATGCACACCCATCACGGCATACACATGCTCCTCACGGACACCATCACACGTATGCTCATGTGTACACTTGTACACATTGTGGTCGTAAGGGTGCTATGATAGATTACATGTTGATAATTTAGCAAAGAAATTTGTTTGGGTTAGAGAAGGGACTAACCCCCATGGACCCAAAAGAGTATGGGTACCAAAGACCACCCCTCCAATTTTTGATGTAGGTGTGGGCTCTCACATGGCGTGAGAGTGATGACACCTTGGAGTGAATGCGTTCCGAGCTTCATGGAAATCAATTGGATGCATCACTTTCAAGGGAAGTTTGGTGGAAAGGACCACCATGTTTTGGAGACAAGGAGAGTTGCCTTCTAGGGTTTGGTAACAATTCCTAACTCCTTATTATTGTTTACATGCTTTCATATTCATTTGTTTTATAGCATGTTTTCATTGTCTATGGATTAGTGTGTAAATGCCATGTTTATTAGATCCTTGACATACATGTATAGTATTTGAGACACACATGCTTATATAAACTCATATTTAGTGTTCTCACCTTTTGTTTAGCTATAATGTACATCATGAATCAAATACATGTGAATTTACATAGTAATCATGTTTTAGTTTTCTCATGATGATTTTTTGTTGTTTTATGCTTTATGTGGTATAAACTAGTTTAGATGTAGATTTTATCAAAACTTGCATGTATGCATGTACACATAGTGAGAACAAATTGACTTTTATATGTTTGCACTTCATGCTCATTTGTACCCACTATATGCACATGCATAAGCTAGTTTTGATGATTCTTTCATTTATACTTGCTATGCCTATTCTCATACTTTTACTTCATGTATATGTATTTTGAATTCAAACCTAATAAATATACATGAATACCCATGAGTCTTTTGCCTTCATGCAAATACTTTTAATAGACTCGTTTACGGTTGGGATATGTATGTATATTGTTAAATTTGGATGAATCATACATATACCTAGAAGTTTGATAAAAGAATTTTTGATGAATCTTTGCTTGTTTTATATAGCAAAATAATATTCGTGTTTGTTTTGATACTTCATATTTTGAATATATGTTTAGATGTTAGTTTTCATTAAGACTAGGATTTATATTTGTACATATGATGGGCTACAAATAAATCTATATATGTTTGGGATTGAATGCTTGTTTGTTCCCATTTGATGTGCTAGTATAGTCTAGTTTTGATGATTCATACATTTTAAACTAATATTCCATTTTTGGTACTTGTTTTTATGATTATGAGTTTTCATTTCATGTATATGTGTATTTTGCCAAACTTGAAGATATACATGTATACCCCTTGAGTCATTCGCCTTTCATGCAAATATCTATTATGGACTCAAAAGTGTGTTTAAGGGATATGTATGTATACTTCTTGTGTTGACAAATCATACATATACCTTGAAAAGAATTGGTATCAAATTGTTTTAATGAAAAGCTA
Source organism: Agave tequilana (assembly GCA_038442645.1). Taxonomy (NCBI): domain Eukaryota; kingdom Viridiplantae; phylum Streptophyta; class Magnoliopsida; order Asparagales; family Asparagaceae; genus Agave; species Agave tequilana. Next base: position 67,573 of record JAVJIF010012939.1, read on the forward strand.
AATTTTCATACTTTTCATGCTTTTCATATTTTCTTTGAATTGGTATTTAAACTTCATGTATATGTTTACCTTATCCAAACTATTAGATATACATGAATATCCTTTTTGAGCCACGTGCCTTCATGCATATATCCTTGTGGACTCGTTTGTATCTTGGATATGTATGTATACTTTGGTTTGTATTAGACATACGTATGCCTTGAAGATTAAATAATATTAATTTTTAGTTTTCTTGTTTTAATTGAACAAATTTTCATGATTGTGATCTCCATACTTGACTTGTAAACTCACATTTATTATTTGCTCATGTTTTGTTTTCATGAGACATTTTTATGCTTAATTGGATTATAGTGTGATTATCATGTGGATTCATTTTTATGAAAAATGATTTGTATTTATTCCTTACTTGAAGGATTTCGTACTAGTTAACAAAACTTTTCATTTTAACTAGTTCATATTCTTCGTTATAATATGAGATATACACTTGACCCTATTCTTTCAATTGGTATCATTGAACTTTTAATTGGTATCAATTTTTGATCTTTTTTGTATACTCATATATGTTTTGTATATGTATGCTTACTCTTTCAAGAATATCAATGTCAATTGGTGTCTAATTTTCATACGTATATATACTTGTTTATGCTAAGCTTGAAAAATTTCTATTGTTTGATTTGTTTTCAATTGGGTATCTTAACAAGCTTATGCATATGTTTAGTTGGTATTTCATAAAGGGGAGAAAATTTGATGTTGTCTTTCAATTGGTATTTGATTTCCACTCCCTTACTTTATGTTAAAATATAGTTTCAAATTGGTATCATATGTTTAAAAGAACACATTTCTCTTAATGATATCAAGATGTTTATGTTAAATGTTTTAAATTGGTATCTCAAAATTTTGTTTAAGAAAAACATATTTATTTTACATTGCCTATATGTATATAAATTCATGTTGAGTGTATCTTGTATTGAAGAGCTTGACAACTCTTCCTTATGTGGTACACGTGTGTAGGGGGAGCTTCACATCTCCTTTTATGCATTACATATTTTGTGTTATGTGAATTAGGGCGTGTCTTCCTTTCTTCATGTAACTCATATATGTAGGGAAGTTAACTTAGCGTCTTCCTCTTCATGAATGAATATTGCATATATTATGTTGGTATATATGTTTTATTTCATTTGGTATCAATATGCACCTTATTGTCATATCTTGAATTGGTATCATATTTGTTTTGATTACCCCTTCTTGATCTTTTTGTTTCTGACAAAAAGGGGGAGAAAGTATCAATATGTTTCATGCTCTTACCCCTTTGTTGATGATTGACAAAAAGGGGGAGAAATATTTGTGTTTTGTTTATATGCATGCTTACATTTTTGCATATATGATGTTTATGATGTTTTAATTGGTATCTAGAACACGTTTTATTTTGAATATGTCATTGGTATCTAGAGCACCATGTTTATATGCATTGTCATTCATTGCATATTTATTGTTTATTTGCTTATGCATGAGTTAAGGGGGAGCTTCTTTGAAGCTTAACTTTAATCCATGCATATATAACTCCATGAGTTTTGTCATCATCAAAAAGGGGGAGATTGTTGGCCCAAAGGCCTTCCACTCTAGTTTTGATGATGACTCACTCATGTAGTTATGTTTACTAATAATCTTGTGATTCTAAGTTTCAGATCATTAGCAGGATATTAGCTTGATGATTAGCTTCAACGAAGTGTTTTGAAGCTTATCATGGTGATTCCGGTGCCAAAGCTTAAAGATCATACCTTTGCACTCGGTGGATCGCGTTTGGGAGCAAGTCTACTTGAAGATGAAAGATCGTCAAGAGACTTAGGTATCCTAATTTAGATTATGAGTTTTAGATCCACTTGTAAAGTTTAGAATAGTTGATATGCTCAAGTGCACAAACACACACGTTTTTATGTTTGGATTTAGTTTTCATGAATAGTAGATCAAAACAAGTTTACTTTATTACTATGTATATTAGATATGTTCTAGATATACATACTTGGTTTAAACTTGCTAAACAAACTTATTTTGATATCCCTATTCATGTGTTGAAAATCCAAAGTTTGATAAAATACATGTTTTGGTTTTGGTAAAAATGTTAAGAAACAAAAATGGTTCATATGCTTGATATTTAAGTTAAAATGTCTATCACATATTTATATATCAATGCAATATGGTAAAAATATTTTTGGGAATTTTTACAAGTGTTAAAAGATTTTTAACAAAATATTTTTCCCAGTTTTTCTGACCTGGAACTGGCTGTCAGGCCAGGTCGGTCGACCGCACCATAGGCCGGTCGACCGTACGGTCGACCGACGTGCACAACCTTGTGCACGTTTGGCAGCACAGTGGTCCGGTCGACCGGACGGTCGACCGCTGCAGAGAGCTCTGATCTCTGTTTGTTTCGGTCGACCGGGCGGTCGACCGGAGGTTCCAACGGGTCAAAATATGACCGTTGGACGGTCGACCGGCCGGTCGACCGTTAGGCCAGTCAGGCTGCCACATCAGCCTAACGCTAGTTTTGACTAGGGCCTATATATACCTCATTGTTTGGAGTTTCTCTCCAAGATATTGATGTCAAAATTTCCTGACCTTTACTAGTGTTTTAAAAGAGTTCTTAAAAAGAGTTTTTGTGCCAAAAAGGATTCATTCATTTGTTTTAGGTTTTTGGAAAAATTCAAAGAAAATAGGATTTGGGATATTTGTATTGGTTTTCATTCTATATCTTTTGCAAGAATCTTCCCAAGTATTTTCTTTGTGTTCTTGTTTTCCAAAACACCTAGTAGTCCACACTTGAGCTATATCTTCTATCCTAAACTATTAGGATCTTGTTTTGTGGAAAAAGAGAAAAGAGAGAGTTTTGAGGTTGTTGTTGTAGCCTCTAAGTTGTACACCCTTATTCTTGTTGTATCCCTCTTTGGTAGAGGTGATCGGGTGCTCGGTTTGTATCCCTCAAGTGTGAGGTGATTGAGATTGGTGTGAGCCTCTTCGGTAGAGGTGGTTGTGGTTGTGTTAGTAGTTGGCCTCGGTGGAGGTTGTTATATTGAGAGAGGAGTTTGGTACTCCTTGTGTTGTAACAAATCCTCTTTGGTAGAGGTTCCCTCGGTGGGAGATAGTGGATTGAGAAATCCTACACGGTGGTGTAGGCGGGAATGTAGAGCAAGGTGCTCGAACCTCGAAACATATCTTGGTGTTTGCGTTTTGATCCATTGTCTCTCTAACTCTCTCTCATTTATTTTGTGCAAAGCATCATTCATATTGTCATAGCATATTATATACATTGCTTGTGTTGCCATTGCATAATTCATATTGCTATATCCTTGATTGCTTGGCTTGATTGTGTGTGCACATTGCTTGGATTGCTTGTGTGTGTGTGCCTAACTTATACTCATCCAACAAGAGCTTCACATAGCGCCTCAACCCATTTCAAGGGGAATCAAGAGGAGTTAGTCCAGAGCCTCGCAAGGGAAATTCGGCTACACTTGTTGTATTGTATTAGTTTGTGCAACATTTGCATTAGCTTCCGCATTTAGAGCATTAAGTTTCTCATTTAGTCTTAGATTAGCATTTACACCTATTCACCCCCCCTCTAGGTGTACTTTCAAATAACTCACATTGATTGCTTATTAATAAAAGACACCATAACCTGGGGAACATGGATAATTGCCTGATGATTCTTGTCAAGTATTTTGGAAGGACTTATTATGGTACCGAGTTGTGGGTTCCAACCATGGGGAACCATGGTAGTACTGGCTACTGATTAGTCTACAATTCTGCATTATTATATCGCATTTTTTCACTGATTTATGAATAAAGTGTCGGTCTAAATCGTGTTTTGGTCTCTCTTGCAAAGAGTTTAATAGCAAAGGAGTAATAAGAGCTTAATTAAACCCATTTTAGGGTAATTAAATCCGCAATTCTTGGAGACCAAATAAGGGATCTTCTAGAAGATATGTTGAACCTAGACCTTTGCTCACGTCAGACGAATATTCGGGCAAAATTACTAGAATTGGGATATACCAGGAAGATCCTAGAAGCATCGCGCATCCCTGCCCCAAAACCAGGGAGCTAACTCCCTGGTTTTGCCGCGGATCCACGGCAATTGCCACGGATCTGTGGCAATGTGGTGGGGCCACGCGTTGATTTTCGACGCGTGGCCCCGTCTCGTCTTCCAGAAGCCTCCTATGTCTATAAAAACCCCTGTAAAGGACCTAAGCGGAAGCAGTTTTGATTTTAGGCTAGGGTTTCTATATTTTAGTGTAGTGTAGGTAGGTGTTCTTCATTTCTTGTATTTTGTATTTGTATTTCGTTTTTAGATCATGTAGTAGGGCTGAGAGATTCAGAGAAAGATAGAGTGGGATTGATGTAATAGATGGTGACACTCTATGTAAAGATGCCTCCTTTCTTCTCATTGATGCCTCATGGGCATATCGAACCGCCTACAAGACTGTCCTCGGTATGTCTCCATATCGAGTTGTATTTGGAAAATCTTGCCATTTGCCTATAGAGTTAGAGCATCGTCCTATGTGGGCATTAAAACAGCTAAATTTAGACTTAGACAAAGCTGCTGATTTAAGAAAGCTACAGATATCCGAGTTAGAAGAGCTAAGAAATGATGCATATGATAACGCTCGGATATCTAAACACAGAGCTAAGCTTTTCCATGATAAATCAATTCATAGGAAAAATTTTGTCTCAGGACAAAAAGTTTTGTTATATAACTCTAGACTCCACCTTTTTCCTCGTAAACTGAAAGCGGGTGGTCAGGCCCATACGTCGTCCAGAATGTCTCTCCTTATGGTGCCATTGAAATTTTCGATCCTAAGAATGGCAATACTTTCACAGTAAATTGGTCAAAGGTGGAGAAGATTTTTGAAATTGTAACGCAGACTCCTGAAAGATTTCTATACTCTTTTCTAGATTCGATTTTTCTTTAAGTGGATGCTCTAGAATGAGAGTATAAGAATCTTGGTTTTGAAAATTTTGTGAAGAATGTGAGTTCAAAATGTTTTGAGATTGAAGCTTAGACTCACACAAGAGTTCTTTACTCATTTTCAGGGCAGATGGTTGTTCATTATGAGGAGGTGGAACTGAGTAAGACTCTTGAAAATATTGTGAAATTAGAGAGGCCAATATTTTCTGAAGTTGTTGCTCGGCCTCTTGTAGATTGGCTTCTATACTCTTTCTAATTCGGATTTTTCTTCAATGGGAGGTTCAGAAAAAGGAGTATAGGAATCAAAATCGGGGAATGAATATTGTGTAAATTGTGGACAAGGTAGACACGGTGGACAAGGAGGTTGAAAATTTAACTCGGGGGAGGTGAATCCCCATTGACTCTGTAAAGAGTTAAAATTATTTTGAAAATTATAGTCATAAGATTGTGGGTATGGATTGTATTGATTCGGATAAGGCCAACCCGGTGTATTTGGTTTGTTCATATTGTGAAAAATTGAGTTGGAATTATCTGAAACAAATGGGGTCGATGTGAAATACGGATTCATATTCGGATTGAAAAAATTGTTATTGTTGAATTCCATTTCACAAACAATCAAAAAGAAAAATCAAACAGCAAACAAAAAGAAAAGAAAAAATCAAAACCAAGCCTATATTAAGGTTGACCTAGACCTAGACGACTCCTAACTGGTCGATTACCCGGGGGAGGTTGTTGCTTGAATCCGACCACAAGCTAATCGGCCAGGTAGGGGCAAAATACGGTGGGAGGTATCCGTGTGCGTAAGCAACGGGCCTTAATTACGCCAAATCACGGTATCTTCGAGGCGTAACCTCTTAATCCCCAATCTTAGACACCGATTTCACTAGAGTAAGATTCAAAATAAGTTCCTCCCTCGGTCAATCTCTTAATGAGTCCGAGATATCCCTAGGGGCCAACGTCTATCAATTTTATTAGGGCTTGGGTTGTGTGAGTGGGGAGGTAATTTTTGGGCTAAGGAAGGGTGATGAAATCCCCACCTTATCTTTTATGGGTTTGTCCTTAATTTCAATTCGTGGAAGTGTGCAATATAGACAAGAATATAATATAAAGCGATAAATCACCCACATGTTTGTCCTATGCTATATGCAATGCCATATGTACACCTCAATCCAGATTACAACAATAGAACAAAATATAGTATATTGGGATTGAATTGACACGTGACTAAATGCAAATGTCTAAACTATTTTAAAAGCGTCCAAATACCGTATTTTAGTTCTTTAGTTTATTGCGGTATTTAGGCAATCAAAGCAGGAAAGTAATAGTACAGATCAACTAGTTATTACAATGAACACATCCCAGCACAACAAGATACAAAATGATCACAAAATAGCTGCGTTGGCACGACCAATGTCGCGTTTGCGCGGCTTTTCTTTAGAAGCTGGGTCCCTGCTTTCTAGAGCAGGGAGAAGCAAAGCTATTTTTTGTTCTACAATATTAAGATCCTGTAAAGAATGTCCTGCACACCAAAACAGAGAAGAAAAATATTAACAAAAATGTGAAGTCAAAACCATTCCCGTTCCCCGACAACGGCGCCAAAAACTTGATCGGGATGGAACTAGCACTCAAAAATGTGTATATTATGAAATCAATGAAAATCTTGTATGTGTTATTGTTCCCTCGATACTTTCGTTATAGCATTGGCTCAACGGGTCGAATCCACAGGGATGGATGGCGATAGAAGCATTAACATTCTTTATTCATGTTTTATGTTAACAATTCTTCTTTGTTAAAGAATTATAAAAGTAAAATAGAAGAAAAGAAAAGAAAATAAAGCATGTGGTAGGTGGAGAAGGCGAGATGAAAGCAGCGATATGAAAATGAAAGAGAAGTGGTTTGGAAAACAAAATAGAAAAGAAGATGAAACGAAGGTGAACTAAGAGGATGGTGAAAACAACGATAGAAAAATGATTAAAGAGTTTAGAATTGAATTTTAAAACAAAGTAAAATAAAATTCATGGCTATTAACTACTAATTGCTTCACTAACCATCTAACCACTTACTTGATAATCTACATGAATCTAATAGCCTCTACAAGGCCTTGCTCTTGCAAGAGCCATTGATAGCTCATGATGATGGATTCTAACATTCTAACATTTCTAACATCTAACCCACTAACTTGCTAACTTGTAATGCCTTCTTTATTTCATGCTCACCTCTAACCAGTTTTGATGATCTAACAGTAGCTTACAACTTGTTATGTGGTATTGATGTGTTCTTTGAATGTGGAAGAACATTCTTATGGGCCATGCTTTGTATCGTCTCTTGAAGCCAAAGATTAGTGATGGCCAAGGATCCATGTGAGGCAACTATCACTAAGAGGTTAGCATGGCTAGTGGAGCAATTAGTAGTTAGTAGCTATGAGTTTTATTTTATTTTGTTTTAAAATTCAATTCTAAACTCTTTTATCATTTTTCTATCGTTATTTTCACCATCCTCTTAATTCACATTTGTTTCATCTTCTTTTCTATTTTGTTTTCCAAACCACTTCTCTTTCATTTTCATATCGCCGCTTTCATCTAGCCTTCTCCACCTACCACATGCTTGATTTCCTTTTCTTTTCTTTTATTTTCCTTTTATAATTCTTTAACAAAGAAGAACTGTTAACATAAAATGTGAATAAAGACTGTTAATGCTTCTATCGCCTCCCATCCCTGTGGATTCGACCCGTTGAGCCAATGCTATAACGAAAGTATCGAGGAAACATTAGCACATACAAACTTTTCATTGATTTCATAAAATACACATTTTTGAGTGCTAGTTCTGCCCCGATCAGCTACCTAGTTATTCAGTTGTCAGTTGTCAGGGCTATGCCCGGATTACAGCGCCACACTAGTTGTCTTTTCATGTGGGGCTGTGGTCTTCAGATATTAGTACCTTGCGGCTTGTCTTGGTTCAGCGCCAGGGGTGTTAGACTATAGTACCGGGCATGCACGGTACCCTTCCAAAACACATGCACTATATTGGCAGGCAGTTACAACAACGATAACTTTGTTTGATATGTAAGAAAACGGTTGTGGTATGGGACACAACTAAGTACTACATTAGTTAGGTTAATAATAACCAACCAGACTAGTGACATATACTAGGTTGCACATTTTGACATCAGTTGTTTGTTTGTAGTTGTAATAGTTGCCTTTTTCCTTTATACACCTAGTTATTCAGTTATCCTTCAGTTGTCTGTTTATCATGTTATTTAGTTATCTTCAGTCTGCAGTTTATCTTGTTATTATTCTACGCACATTGTTTATATGCACGAGTTCTCCTCTTTACACACACACTCACCAGGTCACTTTCTGACGACCCTGGATTTGCGTGTCCAGATATTGGACACTTTGTTTCTATTGTTCAGGTATTCGTTGAGACCGTACGCTTCGCAAAGAGTTGGAGCTTCTCCCTATTCGATTTCGATATTCTTATCTTTCTTGCCTTCATATTATTTCCTGATTCCCGTTATATCAGATTCAGTTGTTATTCCAGCCTTTATTTATATGATATCATGCGCGGGTGCCTATATATGATATTGCAGTAATCATGATTCATTATAGTTGGGATTTATAGCTTGTTTCGGGTTACTTATGGCTTAGCGTGTATACGTGAGGTATTTTTCTTGCGTATATGCGTCGCCGACTCATGTCGCGTCTCCACTCCAGCGTATTTTGGGAAGCGGGGCGTGACAAATTTAGACTTAATTCTTCTGAAAAGAATTGGTTTTTGGCCTTTGCGTCTTTCTGAGACCATGACTACTGATTCTTATACATCACCGACATCTTGTTACGTTTTGAGGGATGACTTCACTGGTACATGCAATGCTGTCAGAGCATCCATTACCGACCAGGGGTCATTATCTACCTCGGTACTAGTAACTGATGGCACTGAATCAAAAGCAAACACAGAAAAATAATCTAAATTCAACTCTTCATTAATATACCACTCGCCTACATCATCGACAGTATTATTAACATCGAGCTTATTAATGCTCGTTACAAGTGGATTTAATTCCCACATGCACTCTTTTTCCGTCTCTGGCTCAATATAACCTTCGTTACTAGAGCTGGTTCCTCTGGTTGTGGATTTTCGTTCATCTCTAGAGAATCCTGATATAGGAAGGAGTCTGTGAAATAGTTCTCTATCCTCTTGAACGGATGCCTTTCAGCAATCAACGTTCAAACTTTCCCGCTTCTGTCGATGTACTTCATGACTTGATGGAGAGTGGAGGGGACGATGAAATTATGATGAATCCACGGTCGTCCGAGCAGCAAATTGTACGAAGTGTCGGCGTCAATTACATAGCACGTCACTTCAGATCTTGGATCCCCAATCTGACTTTGAGCTAGATCTTCCCCATTGGGTGCATACCATTGGCATTGAAATCATAAATGGTAGTTTGGGTGGCGCTCAATCAGTGGGTGGGGATCCCTAAGTGTTGCATGACCCGGCGAGGCATGATGCTCAACGCGATCCTGAATCTACCTGAATGCGGCTCACTTCAGACGATCCGCAGGGGCCGATCATGTTTTCCCTTGACCTGCATGTCATCTGACGTGAAAGTGATGTGATTAGTCTCTAATTTTGCATAATTTTTATCACATCCGCATATTTATTTTATATAAAATTCTACTAATAAAGCTTTGCTTGCTTGATCCTAGGTCCATGTTGTGCAAATGAAGAAGAAGACCCTAAATTATAATTTAATGGGTGATTAAAGGCCTACCAAGTAGCCATTGACCTTAGAGTGGAGATTTTGTCAGCCCAGGGCATCACATCCAGAAACCAAAAAATCCACCTGACAGGGGCAGACAAGACGACACGCTGCCTGAAGCCTGGCGCGGGAGCGCCCGGGCTTTGGGCCAGGGGTTGTCCCCTGGCCCCCTTTCCCATGGTGCCTATAAATACCCCCTTGGGGTCTAAAGAGAACCAGATCCAGAGTTTAGAGCAATGTTATAATCTTATTTTTAGGATTGTAGTTGTTTTAATTTCCTTCTTCATCTAGTTTTAGTTTATCCATTAGAGTGAAAGAGAGAGAGTGTGTATGTGTTGTATTTGAAGGTTACAAGCTAATACAAGTAACTACTTCTCTTTCTTCTTTCTATTTACTTGTGTTTTTCATTTGCTTTTACTTTCTTCTTGTAGTGTAACTCCCTTTCTCTTTACTTCTTTTCTTTTGTTGTTTCTTTTACTACCATGTCTAACTAACTCTTTCATTGCATGGCTAACTAACTACTAACTCACTAATCTCTAACAACTTGATTGATAAACCCAAATGAGTCAATAGTGCTAAATAAGCCTTGTACAAACAAGAGCTATGATATCTTAAGACGAGGGTTCTAACTCTAACTTACATTCAAGTATTCACTTTCTTATATTTCATGCTTGACGGGATTTTGATGATCTATGGATTGTATGCTTTACTTGTTTTTGTAAGTTAGAGATTTTTCTTTTAACTTTGCCGATACCATTAGTGCACTTGTGTCTCCCCGTATTCTCGCCTTCAATTGGATCTTGATAAGGGAATGTCTAAGTTTTTGCCGTATTAAGCTAAGTTATAGGAAGAACTTTCACTCAATTTCCACGTGAATCGTTCCTATGCATAAGGGGTATGCTTGCCTATGATCCATCGTGAGGCTACATCTTCAAGAAGTTAGGAATTAGAGGGAGCACTTAGTAGAAAGTTATCCATGCATTTTTACCATTAAGAAAAATCCAACTTTACAAACCACCAAATCATTCTAAAACAATTTTTGAAACCAACTTTTTTTCATTTTCTAATTCTTTATTTGAAACAAAGAACATTCTCTTTTCTTGAACAAAGAAGCAGCATCAAGCTTTCATCGCTCTCTCTTCTTATGGATATGACCCGTATAGCCACTTCGCTATTACGGAAGAATCGCAAAAGCAGTAACATCGACCCACACTCTTTTTACTTATTCTTGTGCTTACTTTTTGCCGATCAAATTTTGGCGTCGTTGCCTGGGAGGGAACGACTTTATTGTTCAATACTAAAGATTTTCTATGTTCTTATGTGTAGGAGAAGTACCAAGGAGCTCACTATCACAGGAAGTGAAAGTGGTGGCCAAAGACATTGCACGAGGATTCATTTGCCCTCGAAAAAATTTGTGTAAAAGCGAGTTTCTCCGATTGAAGTACTAATAAACTCATCTGCAGGGCTGCCGAAAGCCGCTCAAATTGCTTTCTAAATTTTTTTATTTCCTTTGAATGCTTTACCTTATACATGTATAATAAAATCAACATAAATCTACTTGCTGCTTAATTAAAATTTGGATTAGACTCTTGCATTTAGGGCACGTGTCTATTTCAATTCATTTCAATTTCTGTTGAAGAGTGCTGGAGAAAAGGTACGTGTGCATTCATATAGAATAGGACCAACATTTTGGAGTGATTTATTGCTTTGAGTGTTATCTTGTTGTGAATAAACTGTACACTTGCACAATTGACATTAAGGTCAAAATCCCAAATAACCAAGATAAGGTGGGGATTTCATCACCCTTCCTTAGCCCAAAATCATCTCCAAGTGTACTCACACTATCCCAAGCCTTAACTAAAAATTGATAGACGTTGGCCCTAGGGACATCTTGGACTCACTAAGAGATTAACTAAGGGTGAAAATTACAAGAACTATACTCCTGCAAAATCGGTGTCTAAGGAAAGTGGATTGAGAGGCAAAGCCTCGAAAGCTCCGTGGTATGGCGTAATTAAGGCCCGTGGCTCACGCCCGGATACCTTCCACCGAGTTTTGCTCTTTCTTGGCTGATTAGCTTGTAGTCGAGTTCCTGCAATAACCTCCCCCGGAGAATCGACCAGTTAGGAGTCGTCTAGGTCCAGGTACCTTAGACTAAGGCTTTATGGTTGTTTTTCTTCCTTTTGTTTGTTTACTTTATTCTTTTTGATTGTTTGTTTTCTTTGCGTTGTTTGTGGTGTGCTGCATGCAAGAGTGGGTGAGAGATGCTGTAACTTTCAGGTTAACCAGAAACACTTCTCTACCTTTGCATTCGGAACCAGTGATGGCGTCACTTCAGGACATGTTTTACCCGATCAGAACCTCATTGCCATCTTGTATAAAATTGCCTGAGGCAAATGGAAATAATTTTGAATTAAAGCCTTAATTCATCAACACTCTCACAAAGTTTCATGGTTTAGAATCGAAGGACGCATACTTTTTTGTTAAGAAATTTGAAGAAGTGTGCCTCATGATGCGTATTCCCCAGCTAGGAGACGATGCTATTAGGTTACGTTTCATTCCCTTTTCCTAAAGGACCTAGCTAAGAAATGGTTGTATAGTTTGGCGGTTAATTCAATTACAACGTGGGACGATTTCATCAAGGCCTTCTTGAAGAAATTCTACTCAATTCACAAAACTGCCCTCATTAGAAAAAAAATATCATGCAGTTTAGGCAAGAACCGAGCAAACTATTTTTGAGATACTTTGAGCGATTTAAAGATCTCCTAGCTCAGTGCCCTCATCATGGTGTAGAGAAATTGCGTCAGTGCCAGATTCTCTATGATGGTTTAGATTATCAGACGAAAACCCTATTAGAAACCATGTGTTAGGGAGGGTTCTTGCAAAAGGATGAGAACCAGGGTTGAAATTTATTTGAGGATTTAGCTGAAAAAATCCTGCAATGGGAGCCAGCCTCAGAAAAATCAAAGAATTCACAATCTATACCTTCAAGAGGAGGGCTCCTATCTCTAGAATCATTCATAACTGTAGAAGCTAAGATTGCAACCCTAATGAGGAGAATAGAGGCTCTAGAATTAAAAGAGTCAGCCAATGTCAATGAAATCAACCCACCACTAATTCACAATCCAGGTTGTTCATACTGTCAGGCACCAAATCATGTCTTTGAAGAGTGCCCTAATTTTCATACCTAGAAAGTGCCACTAGAATACCTAAACGCGGCCTACTCACGGCCGCCGCATAATCCCTACTTGCAAACATATACCAGATTGGAGAAATCACTCAAATTTCTCTTGGGCTTAGAGTAATCCTCCGAGGCCTAATTTCTCTAACAATTTTCACCATCCCAGTCCTCCACCAAATTTTCCTAGTCAAGCTCCATCTTCCTCCTCTCAAAGTTCACCGATGGAAAAGAAATTCAGCAAATTAGAGGAGAGCATGGAAGCTTTTATGAAGGCTCAGCTTTCATGCAAAATCAGGGACAAACGCTGAACAACCATTCATAGGCTATATCGAGATTGGAAATGCAAATGAGTCAGTTAGCTAGCACCCTAAGTGAAAGACCAAACGGTACTTTACCTAGTCAGTCGCTAGTTAACCCTAAAAACTCCAATCAAGCGTATGATATTCAGGATCCGTCGATCAACCAGTACAATGTTGTTTACACACTTTGATCTGAAAAGAAGGTGGATAACCAGGTCTGCCAACAGAAAAATCCAGTCCATACTGATCCTACTCCAGTCTCCACCTCTGCTAGTTCCTCCAAATGTGCTCCTCAAACATCTGACGAGGACTTCATAAGCATGTAGTACCCTTTCCCAATAAGCCTAGGAATAACAATAAGAATATGCACATGGAGAAGATGCTTGAGATGTTTAACCAGGTCAAACTGAATGTGCCTCTTCTTGATGCTATCCAACAAGTCCCAACTTATACCAAATTTCTTAAGGATATATGTACGAAGAAGAGAAATACACATGTGCCCAAGAAAGTGTTCTTGGCAACCAATATAAGCAAAATTTTGTCTGGTCCCATTCCGGTGAAATACAAGAGTCCCGAATGACCCACAATTTCCTGCACTATAGGACGAATAGAAATTAGCAGAGCACTACTTAACCTGTAAGCAAGTATCAACTTGCTACCTCTCTCAGTATACCAGCAACTTGGGTTGGGCGAGCTGAGTCCAACTCGAGTCACCATTCAGTTAGCTGACCGATCTGTGATAATCCCGAAGGGGAAAATCACAAATGTTCTTATCCAGGTCAGAGATTTCATCTACCTCGTTGACTTCATTGTGCTTGAGACCCAACCTGTGTCAAATCCGTGGTCTCAGACTCCGGTCATCTTAGGACGCCCATTCCATGCTACAGCTAATGCCATAATCAACTGTAGGAACGGGTCCATGCGATTGACCTTTGGAGACGTGACGAAGGAGGTCAATGTCTTCAATCTTGGAAGACAATCCAGGGATATCAATGATCAGACTTTTGAGGTCAATTTCATTGAAAATTTGACCAGTGAGTATGAGGAAAGCATGGAGATAGAAGCAGAGGCAGAGTTTGATCTGGAATCTGAGAATTTTAATCTAGACTAGATCGTAGATTCGACAGTGGACTGGGCGTCAAGCCCAAGTGTACCTCATCATAAGATTGCAATTCCAAAGATTGCCTCCAATGAAGCTAAAAAAAACACCTTCCCTAGAGCTAAAAGTCTTATCTGAACACCTCAAGTACGCCTACCTGGGCGAAAAAGAAACCTTGCCAGTCATCATAGCATCCCACTTGACTGAGCAACAAGAGGACAGCTTAATGTCTATTCTGAAAAGATACAGGGAAGCCATTGGATGGACGATGAAGGATATCAAGGGGATAAGTCTAGCCATAGTTCAACATAGAATCCATTTAATCGATGAAGCAATTCCCAAGAGGGACCCACAACGCAGGCTTAACCCACTCATGCAGGAGGCAGTAAAAGCGAATTTTGAAACTATTAGATAATGGGATCATTTATTCCATTTCTGATAGCCAATGGGTTAGCCCTGTTCATGTAGTCCCAAAGAAAGTTGGCTTTACGGTGGTTGAAAATGAGCAAAAAGAGTTGGTACAAATAAGACTGCCTACCAAGGTTCGTATTTGTATCGACTATAGAAAGTTGAATACAGCCACCCGTAAAGACCACTTCCCGCTGCCCTTCATCGACCAAATGCTTAAACGCCTGGCTGGACACGAGTACTATTGCTTCCTAGATGGGTACTCAGGATACAATCAAATCTCATTGCTGCAGAAGACCAGGAAAAGACCACGTTTACCTGCCCGTTTGGAACCTTCGCTTACCGACACATGCCCTTTGGATTGTGCAATGCTCCCGCAACATTCCAACGGTGCATGCTTAATCTTTTCTATGAGATGGTAGAATGTTTTCTTGAGATTTATATGGATGACTTCTCCATCTATGGAGATTCATTTGATCAGTGTCTTCATTACCTAGAGTTAGTTCTGCAAAGATACAAAGAGAAGAACTTAACTCTGAACTCGGAGAAATGCCACTTTATGGTGAGACAGGGGATTGTCTTAGGCCATGAGATTTCTAGGAGAACTCTTTTATAGGAGAGGAGGCTCTAGCTCGGCAACGTGGTTCAGAGACTTCTTTCTTTAGTTTTATATTTTTAGTTTGTTAAAGGATAGTGTATAGTATTGAAGCTCAAGTTCCCCACACACACAAACTTTTGCATATGATTTTCAAAAGATTTTTTTATAGACCTATTTTAGTATTTACAAACTCAATTTATTATAGTTAACAGAGTATTGATAAATATCTTTTTTGAAAATAAACATTTCCTCAAAAACTTTTCCCAAAATAATCTGTTTTGACCAGTTACGGTCGACCGAACGGTCGATCGTCTTTGTTTCAAGTCAGAACGGTCGACCGAGCGGTCAACCGTAGTTCTGACCGTTGGGTGCGTGCATGTGTGCACGTTATCCGGTCGACCGAGCGGTCGACCGGACCCCATGTCGGTCGACCAAGCGTCTGCCGACTGCATGCAACCTAGACTCTGTTTGGGACGGTCGACCGGGCGGTCGACCGGGGCCTGCCAACGGTTAAATTGAAAACTGGTCGACGGCCGGTCGACCGTGAGCATTTTTCTCAGCCTAAACGGCTAGTTTTTTTTAAACATGTTTTAAAACGTGGTTTTATTCTCCAAACGAGTTTTATGGCTAATTTGGGTCTTATCTTTCCTGATTAATCAAAATTAGTGTTTACCCTTTAATCCCTACCTTTATCCTAAAAATAGGGGTGAATGGGGTTGAGGTTTTTCATAACAACATTTGCAAAAGAAATCAAAGTTTAAGTCTTTTTGAAAGAAGTTTTGTTCTAAGTTTTTGTGCTCTATTCTTTGATATTTCTTTGAAGTTTTTGAATCAAAACTCTCTTCTACTTTGTTTTATTTTTCACTTACAAACCTTAAGCTTCAATCCTATACATTATTCTCTAGGGTTTTGTAAAGAAAAGTTTTTCAACAGAGAGTTTATGGTCTTTTGATCAATACATTATTCTCTAGGGTTTTGTAAAGAAAAGTTTTTCAAAGAGAGTTTATGGTCTTTTGATCACCAAGTGATTATTGTATTTGTGGCTGCACTGCCTCTGGACTAGAGGAGTGTGATTGAGGAGTTGGGTACTCCCTAGTGGTTATAATCCTTTGTGAAAGTTCTAGTGGATCGGAAATCCTTCTGGGTGAAGGCGGGGATGTAGAGCTGGGTGCTCGAACCTCGAAATAAATTTCTGTGTTTGCGATTGGTTTACTTGTGTTATTTACTTGCTTTCCATTCATTCATTCATTCTTATATTGTCGATCTTTACTCTCACAACAAGATTGCATTACGCACCTCAAACTCTTATTTAGAGGAATCACGAGGAAGGAGTTCAGAGCCCTTAATGGGGTATTCGGCTTCTAATCTTACTTTGAGTGATCGTTGCATCATCTCTATTTTTAATTTGTGCATTGATTAGCATTATCACCTATTCACCCCCCCTCTAGGTGATTTCAATTGGTATCAGAGCTAGGACTCTAGTTTTTGGCTTCACATCCTTAGAGAGATCCTATTATTTGCTAATCACTATTTTCATATCTTCATTCATACACTAGTAAAGATGGCCGATAACATAAAGACCCCTCCCAAATTTGATGGACTCAACTTTCCCATATGGAAAGTTAAGATGAACATTTTTCTACAATCTCTAGGTAGTCTAGTTGCTAAGTCTTTGACAAAGCCTTTTAGTAAACCCGAAGGTGAGGAGGACACTTGGTCCGAACTTACCTCCAAGGAATTTGATGCTAATCCATTGCAAATCCGCCTATGAGATTTGGCAACACTTATTGGTCACTCATGAGGGAACATCACAAGTCAAGGGAGCTAAAATAGATCTCTTGCGTTCCCAATATGAAAGTTTTAAAATGTAAGAAAATGAATCTATTGACGATATGATTACTAAGTTTACTAAGATCTCAAATGCTCTTGCTTCTCTAGGTGATGAAATAAGCAACGACCAAAAGGTGCGTAAGGTGATTCGTGCTCTCCTTTCATCATGGGAAATTAAAGCTACCACCTTGAAGGAATTGAATGATAAAGACAAGATGGATCTCATAAGTCTTATTGAAAACCTTAAGACTCATGAGATGGAGAAAAAGGCTAGAGAAGAAGCGGCGCCTCAAAAGAAAAAGTCTATAGCTTTCAAGTCTTCCTCCTCCAACTATGATTATGAAGAAGATGAAGAAGAAGATGATGAAGAGCTATCTCTTCTTGTGAGAAATGTAAAGAGAATGTACCAAAAGAATAAGCTCAACTATAGAAGGCGTTGGAAGGGAAGAAGGAGAAGAAGATCATTTGCTACAACTGTCGGAAACCCGGACACATCATGGCCAATTGTCCAGATTTTAAGAAAAAGATATCTTCCTCCTTGAAGCAAAAGAAGCCGGTTGAAAAGAAGGTGTACAAAGCCACTTGGGACTCAGAAAGTGAATCCGAGGATGAAGTCGACACGGCAAATGTGTGTTTCATGGCAAACACACCTAAGGTAACTACCCAACCACTTGATGATGATAGTGAAATAAGTAAGAAATTGTTATTACAAGCTTTCATTGAACTTTCAGAAAGTTTGATGCTAAAAAGGAAGATTGTTCAAAATTGAAAAAGGAAAATGAAATGCTTAAAAATCAAATTGTCATTTCTTCAAAAGAAAAAGATGAATTATCTTCTATTCTTATTTCAACACAAAGAGATTTTGATGCCTATAGAGTTACTTGCAAAGCTAAATATCCTAAAATTGATGAAAATGAGTTTTCCATGTTAAAAACTAGAATAAATGATTTGGGAAATGTTTTAAAAGAATATGCTTTTAACAATACTAAATTAGAAGAAATGTTTTCTAAAAAGCATATGCATACTCCTCATGCTAAACATGATAAAACATCTCATGCCAAAACTCCACATGTTCATCATGCCAATGCATCACATGTAAATCATGCTAAAACACCTCATGCTCACAAATCACATGTTCATAAACCACATGCTCATTATGCTTTTAAATATGAAAGAATTTATAAATGTACTTATTGTGACATGAATGGTCATTTAGCTAAATTTTGTTATGTTCATATAAATAGCACAAATAATCTTGTTTGGGTTCGAAACACTAACGCTTTAGGACCCAAGAAAATATGGGTACCAAAATCTAGTCTCATATTATTTGATGTAGGTACACTCCAAGACTCCAAGACGTAAGGAGCGGTGGTACCTTGATAGTGGTTGCTCAAGGCATATGACATGGGACATCAACAATTTCGCAACCCTATCAAGGTACGTTGAAGGTGGCACCGTCACTGATTGCTACTATGAAAGAACAATCAAAGAGTTTAAGAATTTACCGTGTAGCTTGTGGCTAACGGGTCGTATCCACGAGGAGGAATGCGATGGAAGCTTTTCGGTGAATCGTTTAAAAATAAAGAATTGTGTTTGTTTTTTATGAAAAAGAGAATGGAAAGAAAGAGATGATTAAATGAGAAATTGCAACTTTAGAAAAGGTTTTGGAGAAGGTGATTTAAAAATTCAAAGATTATTTTGTTGATAATAATGAAGCAAATCTGGGCTCACTATCTCACTACTCAATTGTTCATTCTTCTATTAAAATCTTAAGTGCCTCAAAGTGATCATAGGCAAAACTTAAAGTTGATTTTCAGAAAGTTTGAAGTAAAGCATATAAGATGGTTGGAAGAGTTTAGTCTTTTCTTTGAGAAATCGTTTAGAGTTGAATATTAAATCATCAAGCGCGAAGAAGAAAGAATGAAGTAAAAATAATTCAAGAGACGTTCATGAAAGAAGTGAGAGTTTAACAATCCAAACCCATCATCATGTGCCTTCAAGAACACTTTCAAAAAGAAAGGTTTTAAGTAAGGCATACAAATGATTCATTGGGTCTTTTTCTTTTAAAAACAGAAGAGAAGAAGAACAAGAGAAAGTTACAATAGCGAGCCCAGAAAACCGTTTTAGTTGCCCATGAAAAACGAAGAAGAAAGCATAGAAATAATGCAAACCATACCGCACTACAAATGGGAGAAAACGCAGCTCGACTCTTGTATTGATGTCACTTCAATCTTCAAGTACAAGAACTCAATTCCTCTCTCTCACAAGTTTTGATACTGGACTACAAATTAAAAAAAATAAGATTACAACTTTTGTTCTAGCTAACAAAGAACCTAAATCCTGAGAAAATAAATACAAATTCTAATCCTAGTCTTCGCTCCCTTTTCCTTTGCTGAAACCAGTATTTATAGGGAAAAACCAAAAGAAGGGAATCTCGGGAAGATTGGGGGAGCAAACGCTCCCCAACAGAGCCTAACAAGCCGCGAAAATGCGACTAGGGCTCGTTTCCGTGGCTCTGGTGTGGCCAGATGGCCACACCCAGTTGCCTGGCTCTTCTGGTTTGGTAAATATCCCATATCTTCTCCTGGTTTTCTTGTTTCTGCTCCAAAAGTTAACGAAACAGCCTCTGATTGTTTGGCTCAACCGCTTGATTCAGGGAGGATTCTTCTCAACCTCTTGATATGCCAAGATTTTGCCCTGATTCCTTCATTTCGAATTTATTCTGAATTAAATCAGAATTTGGTGGGCTTTTGGGTTTGTTTCTCTTTTCTTTCTTTTAGCACTTGGGCTTACATTTAACAAAGAAAAAGAAGACTTATTAATAGGATTTATTAGCTAAAAAGTATGGTAATAGTAAGGTGATAATGTAAATGCAACATATGTGACTAATCACACACCCACACTTATCTTTTGCTCGCCCTCGAGCAAAACATCAGACTAATTCTAATCAATTATTAGACCACTTTCGCAGGTCACTCGATTGCACTGAGCATGTGCAACAAGCCGTTAAACCTCTAGGTTACCCCTAGAGGACGAGTTTTATCTCGTGAGGGTTTTCAGTGGATTGCACCCACAAAATTCATAAAGAAAGAGAAAAAAATTAGTATTTTCGAAAAGCATTTTTAAAGGAGAAAATATTTGAAGTATATTTGTAAGGCTTTAAGTAATCTATAAGTTATAGGAATATCAAATTTTCATTCCGAAACTTACTCTCTATTTAACAACATGTCATCAATCAAAGTAAGAAGTCAAATTGTACTTCTCATCTAGTCTATTCATTTACCCTGAGTCGTATGCACCCTCGTGACTGTGAAGTTGACTAAGGGTTCTTTAATATTAACTCCTATGCCTTATATTTATTTTTTGATGGATTTTATTCCTCAATTTCATTAGGCTTTCTAATCTGCCATGTAACGAGCCTTCAGTCAGTGACACCCAAACCGGACAGTTTTAGGGCACCAGGTGAGAAAAACACCCGTAAAGACTTAAACACTCGAGCAGATAAGGCTACGAAACTAAGGTTTTTTATTTATAAGATGCACCCCTTTTAGGCGTGAATACTTATGCTCATGAGGCATAAATACTCAGCTTAATCAGAGGATTTATGTATACATTTTTTTAAACTCATCTAATTATCTTTTGCATAAATACTAAGGCTTGATTAGGCCAAAGCACCTAGCTAATCAATAATTAGATTTATTTATATTTTCTTTTTCTTTTTCTTTATTTTTTTATAATTTTTTTATAAGACATAAGATTCTCTATTTTCAAACCCTAAGTGGGTAAGTGTATTTAGTGTGCATATTTTATCAAGGTAAATATTAACACTAAATTACTTTCATAAATTTTCTTCCTAACCCGAAACATCAAACAAGTTATCTTATTTTGACCAAGTGTAAGAAGTCCCAATTATGATTCTCCTATTCCTTAAAATTGACTTAATTTCTTACAAAAAAAATATATCAAAATATTGTTCTAACCTTTCAAAAAGTTTTTTTCCCCTTATATCAGTCATGTTAGAACCCTCTCCCACACTTATCTCATGCATTGTCCCCAATGTATGAAAGAAATGTATACATGCATGAAATGAAATGTAAAAGAGATGCATATATTATACAGAAATATGTACAACATCAAGTTTCACCTACACATAGAGCTTTTTCGGTCTCATCCCTCTAGCTCACTTCCCATCATTCCAATGGGTCCTCTTTATAGGGCACAGTGGGGAGGCCAAGTGTTTTGTCATTTTAGCTTCCTGCCTCCCCAGTTTCACCTTCTTTAGGTGTTTCTTCCTCATATTGCCGCAATCATTATTCAAAATTTACCACCACCACCCTTCTCAGTTGGAACTTCCTCATTATGAATGCCTAGGAATTCTAACTCAGTTCCATAGATCTCCTCAAAGCTTAAATCAACACTTTCACCTGGAAATGTATAATTAACCAAATGATCCTTAGTTGGTTCATCTAAACACATTAGTTCTTCTTCGAAAAGGTTTTCAAAGAGTATGTCAATCGGAGGTTCTTGAACTATATTCTCATGCGATACATTATTGGTTGGCTAATCAAAAGTGAAGATATTCAAATCAAATTTTCTCTTTTCAAAGGGTACTTTAACATTAGGATCTCTGACATATGCCTTCTCATCATGATAATCGCCTTCATTGAATAATTCACTAAGGAATAGCGACTCATCTTCTATATCTTCACTTTCTTCATCACAATTATTTTCAACAAAATTTACCTCAAATTTTTGATCCCTTATCTTACGAGGTTGTTTTTCAAGGTTGAAGACATTGACTTCTCTAGTCATGTCCCCAAAAGTTAACCTCATGAATCCATTCCTAAAATTGATGATGGCATTGGCAGTAGCAAGGAATGGTCGCCCTAGGATAACAGGAGTTTGAGCTCTATGATTGGAGTTGGGCACAGGTTGTGTCTCAAGAACTATGAAATCAAAGGGGTAAATAAACTCTCCAACCCGGATAAGGACCTCATTAATCTCCCCTTTTGGAACTTTCACTGAACGGTCAGCCAGTTGGATAGTGACTCGAGTTGGACTAAGATTGCCCAACCCGAGTTGTTGATAAACTGAGAATGGAAGCAAGTTGATAATTGCCCCCAAGTCAAGAAGTGCACGACTAATCTCGGCTTGTCCTGTTGTGCAGGCAATGGTTGGACTACCTGGATCCTAGTACTTGACAGGGATCGGACCGGATAGTAGCTCACTAATGTTAGTGGCTAAGAAGACCTTTTTTGGTACATTAGTCTTTCTCTTCTTGGTGCACATGTCCTTAAGAAACTTAGCATAATATGGGACTTGTTGGATGGCATCAAGAAGTGGCACATTTATCTTCACTTGATTAAAGATCTCAATTATCTTATCCATGTATGGATTTTGCTTGTTTTTCAGCCTATTAGGAATGGTGCTATAGGTTGGTGTACATGACTGGTTGACTTATCTTTTTTAGATTCATCAAATTTAGGAGGGGTGGGATTAGATGAGGTGGATGCTGAAGTGTGATTGTGCTGACTAGGATTGGTGGTGTTGACACTTTGTTATCAACTTTCTTTCCCGACCTCATTGTATGAACAATATTACATTGATTCAGTGATTGATCCTCAACCAAATGAGCTTGTTGTAAATTCCTAGGATTCATAATCGGTTGACTGGGTAAGGTACCCTTTTGCCTCTAATGTTGTGGGTTTGCTAACTGGCTCATTTGACCCTCAACCTCTGTATTGTTTGCATGAGGAAATCTTGGTTCTTCATGTACCTTTCCATATTTCTCTCAAAATCAGTCATTCTCCTTTCGAGTTAAGGATTCTAGAAGGAAGATGGTGGAGCTTAGTTGGGAAATTTTGTTGATAATTTAAAAAATTGTTGGGAGAATTGTGAGGGTGATTGGAAAAATTGGGTTGATGATTGGAAGAATTATTGGAATAATGGAAGTGGTTTGCATGGTTTGACCGTGGGTGGTCATTATTTTGTTGGCTCCATGAGAAATTTGGGTGATTTCTCCAGCCAGGGTTGTACGTTAGAGCGTAAGGATCATTGTTAGGCCTTGAAAGGCCGCATTCATCGGTTCAGAAAAGTGTTGGTGAGCTTGAAATACAGGACACTCCTCAAACACATGATTCATGGCCTGACAGTAAGTACAACCCGGAGTTGGAACTTGGTTCGGGCTGACTTTATTGACTGGACTAGGTTCCTTAGTTTCTAGAGCTTCCAGTCTTCTCGCTAGGTTAGCTAACTTAGCCTCGTTAGCTATGGATGATTCAATCGAATGGAGACCTCCTTTTGAAGAGATAGAGTTTGGATTTCTAGAGCTTTCACTAGTAGGTTCCCATTGGATGGTCTTTTCAGCTAGATTCTAATATAAATCCCATCCTTCATGCTCATCCTTCTGCAAGAATCTCCCTTGGCACATGCTTTCTAAGAGGGTCTTAGTCGAGTAGTCTAAACCGTCAAAAAGAATTTGGCATTGTCGCCATTTTTCTATTCCATGATGAGGACATTGGACAAGGAGGTCTTTGAAGCGTTCAAAGTACCTCCAAAACGGTTCACTAGGTTCTTGCTTGAACTGCATAATATTTTTTCTAACGAGAGCGGTCTTATGGATTGGATAGAATTTCTTCAAGAAGACCTTGATGAAACCATCCCAAGATGTGATAGAGCCGACCACTAAGCTATAGAGCCATTTCTTGGCTAGGTCCTTAAGAGCAAATGGGACAAATCTCAACCTAATAGCATCATCTGCAAGGTGTGGGATTTTCATCATTAAACATACTTCCTCAAATTCTCTTATGAAGAAATAAGCATCTTCGGACTCTAAGCCATGGAATTTAGGGAGTGTATTGATGAACTGTGGCTTAAGCTCAAAGTTGTGTTCACCAACCGATGGAAGTTGGATGCAGGATGGAAGTGATGTTCTAATGGGATAAAACCTATCCTGCAAAGATGTCGGTCGATCCATAACCGAATCTGGTCTTGTTTCGAACTTGGGTGGTGATGTGTTTCTAGTTAACCTAGATGAATTAGGGTCTCTTGACCACACTTGCATACACAAACACAATCACAAACAAGTTCACCAATAATCAAGAAAAGAAAACAACCAAGCCTAGTCTAAGGTAACCTTGACCTAGACAACTCCTAACTGGTTGATTGTCCACTGGAGGTATAATGTAGACTTTGACCACAAGCTAATCAGCCAGGTCAGGGCAAGATTGGTGGGAGGTTATCCATCAAAGACGTTCCTTAATTAAGTAACCACCAATCTTCAGGCTTTCGGCCCTTAATTCCTTTCCTAGACACTGATTCGGTAGGAGTCAAATTCCAACACTTTTTCCCCTTAGGATAATCTCTTAATGAGTTCGAGATGTCCCTAAGGCCAACGTCTATCAGATTTTACTTAGGCTTAGGTTGTGCGTGCTTGGAGATGGTTTGTGGGCTAAGGAAGGGTAATGACTTCCCCATCTTATCTTGACTTGGATTTTGCCCTTAGAATTGATTTGTGCAAAGTGTGCAAGATATAGAAAGGTAGCATTCAAAAGCAAATATCACCCAAGAATGTTTCCTAAACTATATGCTATGCATACGTACCTTGTCTCCAGCTCTCTTCAACAGTAATTGTAAAGTAAACGTAATTAGACAAATACCTAGAATGCAAGTCTAAACGTTTTTTAAGCAATTAACAATCAATCAAATTACTGTTGGATTAAAACAGGGATGGTGATAGTAGAAATAGCAAGAATATAAAAAAAACTTATTTTTTTTTGCGAGCAATATGTCCTGCAAAAAAAAGAGTTTTAGTAGTCCAATGAAATTTTAAGCTCTTGTAAAGCAATTTCTTGAAATTCTGTTTCCTACTTTCGAGAGTAGGGGCACAAAATTTGCAAGTCTTCTCTTTCAAAGCTTGAATGCTAGATCTGAATCTTCAAGTCCCTGAAACAACTCACAAAACTTGTTTAAAAAATAAATACACCGTTCCCTCCCGGCAACGGCGCCAAAAATTGATTGCTACAATGAAAGAACAATCAAAGAGTTTAAGAATTTACCGTGTAGCTTGTGGCTAACGGGTCGTGTCCACGAGGAGGAATGCGATGGAAGCTTTTCGGTGAATCGTTTAAAAACAAAGAATTGTGTTTGTTTTTTATGAAAAAGAGAATGGAAAGAAAGAGATGATTAAATGAGAAATTGCAACTTTAGAAAAGGTTTTGGAGAAGGTGATTTAAAAAATTCAAAGATTATTTTGTTGATTATAATAATGAAGCAAATCTAGGCTCACTATCTCACTACTCAATTGTTCATTCTTCTATTAAAATCTTAAGTGCCTCAAAGTGATCATAGGCAAAACTTAAAGTTAATTTTCAGAAAGTTTGAAGTAAAGCACATAAGATGGTTGGAAGAGTTTAGTCTTTTTTTTGAGAAATCGTTTAGAGTTGAATATTAAATCATCAAGCGCGAAGAAGCAAGAATGAAGTAAAAATAATTCAAGAGACGTTCATGAAAGAAGTGAGAGTTTAACAATCCAAACCCATCATCTTGTGCCTTCAAGAACACTTTCAAAAAAGAAAGGTTTTAAGTAAGGCATACAAATGATTCATTGGGTCTTTTTCTTTTAAAAACAGAAAAGAAGAAGAATAAGAGAACGTTACAATAGCGAGCCCAGAAAACCGTTTTAGTTGCCCATGGAAAACGAAGAAGAAAGCATAGAAATAATACAAACCATACCGTACTACAAGTGGGAGAAAACGCAGCTCAACTCTTGTATTGATGTCACTTCAATCTTCAAGTACAAGCACTCAATTCCTCTCTCTCACAAGTTTTGATACTGGACAAATTAAAAAAAAAACAAGATTACAACTTTTGTTCTAGCTAACAAAGAACCTAAATCCTGAGAAAATAAATACAAATTCTAATCCTAGTCTTCTCTCCCTTTTCCTTTGCTGAAACCAGTATTTATAGGGAAAAATCAAAAGGAGGGAATCCCGGGAAGATTTGGGAGCAAACGCACCCCCAACTGAGTCTAACAAGCCACGGAAATGCGGCTAGGGCCGCGTTTTCGCGGCTCTAGTGTGGCCAGATGGCCACACCCAGTTGCCTGGCTCTTCTGGTTTGGTAAATATCCCGTATCTTCTCCTGGTTTTCTTGTTTCTGCTCCAAAAGTTAACGAAACAGCCTCTGATTGTTTGGCTCAACTCTTGATTCAGGAGGATTCTTCTCAACCTCTTGATATGCCAAGATTTTGCCCTGATTCCTTCATTTCGAATTTATTCTGAATTAAATCAAAATTTGGTGGGCTTTTGGGCTTGTTTCTCTTTTCTTTCTTTTAGCACTTGGGCCTACATTTAACAAAGAAAAAGAAGACTTATTAATAGGATTTATTAGCTAAAAAGTATGGTAATGGTAAGGTGACAATGTAAATGCAACATATGTGACTAATCAGTCACCTTCAGAGATGACTCCAAGGGCACCATCATCGGTATAGGTAACATTAAGATTGGTTCATCTCCTTTAATTGAAAATGTAGTTCTTATTGATGAACTTAAACATAACTTGCTTAGTATTAGTCAATTATGTGATCGTGGTCTCAAAGTTGTGTTTGATGAAACTTCTTGCAAAATTTTTGATTGTAAAACCAATAATTGTATTCTCACTGAATTTCGAGAAAATAATGTCTATATTATTGATATGCTTAATTTGGATTGCTCTACTAAATGTTTAAATGCTTTTGATGAGATTTCTTGGTTATGGCATAGAAGATTAGGCCATGCATCTTTTGATCACCTTACTAGAATAAATTCTAAGGAATTGGTGAAGGGTTTTCCTTATTTGAAGTTTGAAAAAGACCGCATTTGTGGTGCGTACCAACTTGAAAAACAAACCAAGTCTTCTTTCAAGCCAATAAAGGATATCATGTCATCTAGGCCATTAGAATTGATTCACGTAGATCTTTTTGGACCAACTAAAACTAAAAGCTTAAATGGAAATAGATATGTTTTTGTTTTAGTCGATGATTTCTCTCGTTTCACTTGGGTTTTCTTTTTGGAGCATAAAGATCAAACTTTTTCACATTTTAAGATTTTTTCGAAAAAGGGTTGAAAAAGAAAAAGGATTTTCGATTTTACGGATAAGGAGTGATAGAGGTGGTGAGTTTGTCAACCAACTCTTCATGACTTATTGTGATGAAAAGGAATTAAGCATGAAATGTCATGTCCTAGAACTCCACAATAAAATGGAGTAGTTGAACGGAAGAATAGAACTCTTCAAGAGATGGCTAGGACTATGATAAGTGAATATGGGCTCCCTCAATACTTATGGGTCGAGGTCGTAAACACCGCATGCTACATATCCAACCGTATTTATTTGTGTAAAAATACTTTCAAAACTTCTTTTGAAATTTATCATTTAAGAAAACCTAATGTTTCATACTTTAAAGTTTTTGGATGCAAGTGTTTTGTTTTGAACACCAAAGATAATTTGGGTAAATTTGATGCTAAGGCTTATGAAGCAATCTTTGTTGGCTATTCTAGTACTAGCAAAGCATATAGAGTGTTCAATAAATCATCTCATACTATAGAAGAATCTATGCATGTTAAATTTGAAGAAACTAATGTAATTGTTGAGAATGTTGTAGAGATTGACTCATTGGTGAGGACATGGAGAAAATAGCCTTGAAGGACTCACCCATCCAAGAAGATAAGAAAGAACCTATTGGTGAAGTTCAAAAGGATGAAGTGGAACAATCACAACCACTTCCTAAAGATTAGAGATACGCCTCAAATCATCCCAAGGATCTCATTGAAAATCACCTAGAGGGGGGTGAATAGGTGATAATGCTAATCAATGCACAATTTAAAATGAGATGCAACAATCACCCAAAACAAGACTAAGAGCCGAATGCTCCGTGAAGGGTTCTGAACTCCTTCCTCCTGATTCCTCGTAAAATGAGTTGGAGGTGCGCAATGCAACCTTGTTGTATGGGACACAGATTGACAAGATGAATGACAACAAGTGAATATAGCAATGACAGTCAAAAGCAAGTAGTAATAGCAATGAAAGTAGAGCAAGAACAAAGAAAAGTAAACCAAACGCAAACACAAAGATTTGTTATCGAGGTTCGAGCACCCAGCTCTACTTCCCGCCTTCCCCAGAAGGATTCCAACCACTTCCACTATCACAAAGATGTCACAAATACACCGGAGTACCCAACTCCACAATCTAAAGTACAAGTTCTCTCTTGGTAGTCAAAAGACCACAAACTTTCTCTTTCAAAATTCTCTTCCCTTACAAGGTCCTTAGAGAACAATGAGTAGGAATGAAGCTCTTGTGTGTAAAGAGAAAAGAAAATGAAATCAGAGAATTCTTGAAAACACTTCAGAAATTGAGAGAGAATTTCAGCACAAAAACCAAGAAACCAAGTCTTTTTGAATGCCTTAAACTTGTGGAGATTTTGATAATTTTTCTAGTAATAAAACTCTCCCTAAACACCCCTATTTATAGGAGAGGGCTATGGTTTAAAGATAAAACATTTTTAAGGCTAATCAGAATGTATTAAAACCAAAACATGTCACTTAAACACACTTAAGTGAGAAAAGGACAAAAACAAATCTGCTCAGAAAACTAGCCGTTACTGTTCAAACAGCTAGTCCAGTCGACCGGCCCGGTCGACCGCTAGTTCAAAGAAAACGACCGTTGCCGGCTACGGTCGACCGGCCCGGTCGACCCAAACAAACAGAGAGTAAGGACTTACAGTCAGGCTCGTCTCGGTCGACCGTCATGTTCGACCGTGAGACATGCACACTGATACGTGCATTTGCCAGAACCTCGATCGACCCGGGCGGTCGACCGGTGAAGCCTGTCATAGGAACGGTCGACCGGGGCGGTCGACCGGCTCAGGTCAAAAATCAAATTTTCAAAAGAATTTTAAGGAGATAACTATTTTTATCAAAGGATGTTTTAAATAGGAGTAAGTATAAAACATAAACATGGATTTATAAGCAGAGGATTTTGTATCAAAATATTTTGTATAATTTATATGAAATAAACTTAGAAATAGGATGTGCGCAAAAACATGTGTGCTAGAGCTTCAAACCTATTCACTATTCTTTAACAAAAACTTCTAAACTAAAAACAATCTAATAATTTATCTTGAGCAATCTTGAAGTCTTGAGCCATGCAATGCCTTGCTAGAGCCTTCTCTTCTATGTTCCTTCCTTGAAGTGCAAAAAGCCTTTTTTTTTGCTTTACGAACCTAGAATTTTCTTGCAATAGCTAAGCAATGGCCTCCAAATTTTGTACAAACCTGAAACTTATCTTAACAAACTAATTAGTACCATATAGCTCTTATTTGGTTTGTTATCATCAAAACTCTAAACAAATGGAGAGTGTAACCTTATGGGCCAACAATCTCCCCCTTTTTGATGATGACAAAACAAATAGGCTATAAGCAAAAATATAGGGGAGGAGAAAGCTCCCCCTCAAATTATGCTATCATAAAAAAAAATAATGTGATTTGTAATTTGCAAGTAAACATCATGAAACCAAAAACCATGAAATATAAAACGCTTGCAAAACACTCAAAGTACAAGTATTCATGAAAACAGATCAAAAACTAAAAACACATTATATGAACTCACATGGAACCAAAACCATATGAGCTCATAATTCTATCATAAAAACTCATTCTCCCCCTTTTTGTCATACATCAAAAAGGGTTATGAAAACATTTTTATTTAATAACACAAACATTAAGTTCACCACAAATGAAGGAAAATCTAGCAAAATCAAGTGGTTTAGTGAAAATATCGGCTAGTTGCAAATCCGTAAAAACATAATCAATATCTATATCTCCTTTCTCAAAATGATCTCTAAGAAAGTGATATCTAATCTCAATGTGCTTGGTCTTACTATGTTGATTTGCATTCTTTGTCATATGTATAGTACTAGTATTATCACAAAATATTTTTATATGATCAAAATGCAAATCATAATCAAGGAGAGTATGTTCATCCAAAGGACTTGTGCACAACAAGCCCCCGCGGCAACATACTCCGCCTCGGCGGTTGAGAGAGCTACGGAATTTTGTTTCCTAGAGGACCATGAAACAAGACAATTACCAAGAAATTGACATGTCCCACTAGTACTCTTTCTATCTACTCTACAACCCGCATAGTCGGCATCCGAATAACTCGTCATTGAGAAATCTCCGATTTTCGGATACTATAGACCCATTCTAATCGTTCCCTTAATATAACGAATAATGCATTTTACCGCAATAAGATGAGACTCTTTGGGACACGATTGAAATCTAGCACAAAGACACACACTAAACATGATATCCGTCCTACTTGCCATCAAATACAAAAGACTACCTATCATGCTTCTATACAATTTAATATCAACATTTTTACCTTGGTCATCCTTATCAAGCTTGGTTGTAGTTGCCATGGGAGTGTTGCAAACCTTTGAGCCTTCAAGTCCAAACTTCTTCACAAGTTCCTTTGCGTATTTGGCTTGGCATATGAAGTTCCCATCTTGCAATTGCTTGATTTGGAGTCCAAGAAAGAAATTAAGCTCACCCATTGAAGACATTTCAAACTCACATTGCATGACCTTTTCAAATTCCTTGCATAAAAACTCATTAGTAGAACCAAAAATTATATCATCAACATAAATTTGCACAATTAAAATGTCATTATAAACATGCTTAGTGAAAAGAGTTGTGTCTACTTTGCCTTTAACAAAATCATTTGAAATGAGAAAACTAGAAAGCCTTTCATACCAAGCTCTTGGAGCTTGTTTCAATCCATACAAAGCTTTATCAAGTTTAAAATAAAATCGGGATGAACATGATCAATAAAACCGAGAGGTTGAGAAACATAAACTTATTCATTTATAAAACCATTCAAAAATGCACTTTTCACATCCATTTGAAAAAGTTTAAAATTTTTGAAAGATGCAAAAGCTAATGTCATCCGTATGGCTTCAAGCCGTGCTATGGGTGCAAAGGTCTCCTCAAAGTCAATTCCCTCAACTTGAGTGTAACCTTGGGCCACTAATCTAGCCTTATTCCTAATCACATTTCCGGATTCATCCATCTTATTTCTAAAGATCCACTTAGTACCAATTATTGGTCTATCGTGGGTCCTAGGAACAAGGTGCCAAACTTGGTTGCGCTCAAATTGATTGAGTTCCTCTTGCATGGCTAGCAACCAATATGGGTCCGTCTAGGCTTCGAGAATATTTTTGGGTTCTAAATGAGAAATGAAAGCAAAGTTACCACATATATCATGGAGTTTGGAGCGCGTTGTGACTCCTTTAGAAGCATCACCCAAGATGAGCTCCTTAGGATGATTTGTCGCGTATCTCCAAGCTTTAGGAAGCGGTTGTGAGCTTTCCTCTTTATCCTCTTGAACATCACCAATAGGTTCTTGCTTTTCTTCTTGAGTGAGTGAGTCCTTCAAGGATAGTCTCTCCATGTCTTCACCTAGTGGTTCAATCTCTACAACATTCTCAACAAACACATTAGATTCTTCAAATTTAACATGCATGGATTCTTCAATGGTAAGTGAAGATCTATTGAATACTCTATAAGCTTTACTAGTTGTAGAATATCAAACAAAGATTGCTTCATAAGCCTTAGCATCAAATTTACCCAAGTTATCTTTAGTGTTCAAAAAAAACACTTGCAACTAAAAATTTTGAAATATGCAACATTAGGTTTTCTAGAATGATACATTTCAAAAGATGTTTTGGAAGAATTTTTACATAAATAAATACGATTTGATATATAGCATGCGGTGTTTACGGCCTCGGCCCATAGATATTGAGGGAGGTCATACTCACTAATCATTGTCCTAGCCATCTCTTGAAGTGTTCTATTTTTCCTTTCTACGACTCCATTTTGTTGTGGAGTTCTAGGACAAGACATTTCATGCTTAATTCCTTTTTCATCACAATAAGTCATGAAGAGTTGGTTAACAACTCACCACCTCTATCACTTCTTATTTTCAAAATCGGAAAACCTTTTTCTTTTTCAACTCTTTTTCGAAAACTCTTAAAATGAGAAAACCCAAGTGAAACGGGAAAAATCATCAACTAAAACAAATGCAAATCTACTACCATTTAAGCTCTTAGTTTTAGTAGGTCCAAAAAGATCCATATGAATTAATTCTAAAGGCCTAGTTGACATGATATCCTTGATTGGTTTGAAGGAAGACTTGGTTTGTTTCCCAAGTTGGTACGCACCACAAATGCGGTCTTTCTCAAACTTCAAGCAAGGAATACCTTTCACTAATTCTTTTGAATTAATCTTAGAAAGATGGTCAAAAGATGCATGTCCTAATCTTCTATGCCAAAGCCAAGAATTTTCATCAAAAGCATTCAAGCATTTAGTAGAACAATCTAAATTAAGCATGTCAATAATATAAACATTATCATCATGAAAACCGGTGAGAATACAATCATTGGTTTTAATATCAAAGATTTTGCAAGAAGAATCATCAAAAACAACTTTAAGTCCACGATCACAAAATTGACTAATGCTAAGCAAATTATGTTTCAAACCATCAACAAGTACAACATTTCTATAGTAGGAGATGAACCAATTTGAATGTTACCTATACCGATGATAGTGCCTTTGGAGTCATCCCCGAAGGTGACGGAGCCACCTTCCTCGTACCTTGATAGGGTTGTAAAGCTATTGATGTCCCATGTCATGTGTCTTGAACAACCACTATCAAGGTACCACCGCTCCCTACGTCTTGGAGCCTTGGTGTGTACCTACATCAAATAATTTAGGACTTGATTTTGGTACCTACATTTTCTTGGGTCCTAAAGGTTAGTTTCATTAACCCAAACACGATTATTTGATCTATTTAATTGGTCATAACAAAACTTAGCTAGATGCCCATTCTTACCACAATATGTGCATCTATACACTCTACCATATTTAAAGGCATAGTGAGTGTGTGATTTGTGAGCATGGGAATTGTGAGCATGAAAAGGTTTAGCATGAGAAGTGTTATGTGTAGTGTGAGCATGAGTAGACTTAACATGTGAATCTTTAGCATGAGAGGTGTGCTTTTTAGAAAATTTTTCTTCAAGTTTCTTAGTGTTAAAAGCATAATCTTTCAAAACTTTTTCAAACTCAACCATTTTAGATTTTAAAGAAGAAATTTCTTTTTCATCAATCTTAGGAAATTAGCTTTACATGCAACTTTGTAAGCACTAAATTCATTTTGGGTAGAAATGAGGTTTGAAGAAATTTCATCTTCTTCTCTAGTAATTTTAGCAAGTTGATTCTTAAGAAAAGCAACTTCTTTTTCTAATTTAGAGCATTCAATCTTTTTATTATCATAGGTTTCGGAGAGTTCAACAAAAGAATGAACAAGAACTTCCTTACTTAATTCATCATTTTCATCATCAAGAGGTTGAGGGGTTACCTTTGGTGTGTTTGCCATGAAACACATATTCGCTATATCCGCCTCTTCCTCGGACTTGCTTTCTGAATCCCAAGTTGCCTTGTACGCCTTCTTTTCTTCCGATTTCTTTGGCTTGAAGGAGGAGGTCATCTTTTTCTTGAACTCCGGACAATCCGCCATGATGTGTCCGGGCTTTCGGCAATTGTAGCATATAATTCTTCTCTCCTCTTTGCCTTCAAATTTTCTTTGAAAGTTGAGCTTGTTCCTCCGGTACATCCTCTTCACATTGCGAACAAGTAGTGAAAGCTCCTCATCTTCTTCTTCATCTTCTTCATCGTCCTCAAGAGTGGATGAAGACTTGAAGGCTATGGATTTCTTCTTTGAGGGAGCCGCTTCTTCTCTTGCCTTCTTTTCCATCTCATGGGTCTTTAAGTTCCCAATGAGACTAATGAGGTCCATCTCGTCCTTGTCGTTCAATTCTTTCAAGGTGGTGGCCTTTATCTCCTAAGAAGTAGGAAGAGCCCGAATAACTTTGCGCACCTTTTGATCGTTGGAGATAACATCACCTAAGGAAGAAAGAACATTGGTGATTTTAGTAAACCGAGTAATCATGCAATCAATTGATTCATCATCAAGCATTTTAAATGATTCATACTGAGACCTCAATAGATCTATTTTAGCTCTCTTGACTTGTGAAGTCCCTTCATGTATGACCAATAAGTGTTGCCAAATCTCATAGGCGGATTGGCAATGAATTACCCGTGTAAGGTCATCCTCATTCAAGGTGGTTAAGAGTGAATTTTGGGCCTTGGAGTTAGCCTCATATTCTCTAAAGTTGAAGTCGGTCCATGAGCTCTCATCACTATCGGGTGCTACATAGGGTTTGGTCAAGGATTTAGCTACTAAGCTACCTAAAGATTGCTAAAAGATAGTCATCCTAACCTTCCAAATAGGAAAATTGAGTCCATCAAATTTAGGAGGGGTTTTGATGTTATCGGCCATGTTTACTAGTGATGACAAATGGAATGCAAATGTTGATTAGCAAATTTTAAAGATCTCTCTATGGATGTTAAGCCAAAACCTAGAGTCCAAGTTCTGATACCAATTGAAAATCACCTAGAGGGGGGTGAATAGGTGATAATGCTAATCAATGCACAATTTAAAAATGAGATGCAACAATCGCCCAAAACAAGACTAAGAGCCGAATGCCCCGTGAAGGGTTCTGAACTCCTTCCTCCTGATTCCTCGTAAAATGAGTTGGAGGTGCGCAATGCAACCTTGTTATATGGGACACAGATTGACAAGATGAATGACAACAAGTGAATATAGCAATGACAGTCAAAAGCAAGTAGTAATAGCAATGAAAGTAGAGCAAGAACAAAGAAAAGTAAACCAAACACAAACACAAAGATTTGTTATCGAGGTTCGAGCACCCAGCTCTACTTCCCCGCCTTCCCCAGAAGGATTCCAACCACTTCCACTATCACAAAGATGTCACAAATACACCGGAGTACCCAACTCCACAATCTAAAGTACAAGTTCTCTCTTGGTAGTCAAAAGACCACAAACTTTCTCTTTCAAAAATCTCTTCCCTTACAAAGGTCCTTAGAGAACAATGAGTAGGAATGAAGCTCTTATGTGCAAAGAGAAAAGAAAACGAAATCAGAGAATTCTTGAAAACACTTCAGAAATTGTGAGAGAATTTCAGCACAAAAACCAAGAAACCAAGTCTTTTTGAATGCCTTAAACTTGTGGAGATTTTGATAATTTTTCTAGTAACAAAACTCTCCCTAAACACCCCTATTTATAGGAGAGGGCTAGGGTTTAAAGATAAAACATTTTTAAGGCTAATCAGAATGTTTTAAAACCAAAACATGTCACTTAAACACACTTAAGTGAGAAAAGGACAAAAACAAATCTGCTCAGAAAACTAGCCGTTACTGTTCAAACGGCTAGTCCGGTCGACCGGCCCGGTCCCGCTAGTTCAAAGAAAACGACCGTTGCCGGCTACGGTCGACCGGCCCGGTCAACCCAAACAAACAGAGAGTAAGGACTTACAGTCAGGCTCGTCTCGGTCGACCGTCACAGTCGACCGTGAGACATGCACACTGATACGTGCATTTGCCAGAACCTCGGTCGACCCGGGCGGTCGACCGGTGAAGCCTGTCATAGGAACGGTCGACCGGGCGGTCGACCGGCTCAGGTCAAAAATCAAATTTTCAAAATAATTTTAAGGAGATAACTATTTTTATCAAAGGATGTTTTAAA
Organism: Agave tequilana; assembly: GCA_038442645.1. Lineage (NCBI taxonomy): Eukaryota > Viridiplantae > Streptophyta > Magnoliopsida > Asparagales > Asparagaceae > Agave > Agave tequilana. The sequence goes on from JAVJIF010012939.1 coordinate 103,396, forward strand.
TAGGAGTAAGTATAAAACATAAACATGGATTTATAAGCAGAGGATTTTGTATCAAAATATTTTTGTATAATTTATATGAAATAAACTTAGAAATAGGATGTGCGCAAAAATGTGTGTGCTAGAGCTTCAAACCTATTCACTATTCTTTAACAAAAACTTCTAAAGTAAAAACAATCTAATAATTTATCTTGAGCAATCTTGAAGTCTTGAGCCATGCAATGCCTTGCTAGAGCCTTCTCTTCTATGTTCCTTCTTTGAAGTGCAAAAAGCCTTTTTTTTTTGCTTTATGAACCTAGAATTTTCTTGCAATAGCTAAGAAATGGCCTCCAAATTTGGTACAAACCTGAAACTTATCTTAACAAACTAATTAGTACCATATAGCTCTTATTTGGTTTGTTATCATCAAAACTCTAAACAAATGGAGAGTGTAACCTTATGGGCCAACACTCATCATAGGTGATGTATCAAAAGGGGTAACCACTCGCTTCAAACTCCATGATTTGTGTGGGCATTATGCATTCATATCTCATTTTGAACCCAAAAACATCCTCGAAGCCGAGGGTGACTCATATTGGTTGCTTTCTATGCAAGAAGAGCTTAATCAATTTGAGCAAAACCAAGTTTGGCGCCTTATTCCTAGACCCCATGATAGACCAATAATTGGTACTAAGTGAATTTTTAGGAACAAGATGGATGAGTCAGGAAATGTTATAAGGAATAAGGCTAGGTTAGTGGCCCAAGGTTACACTCAAGTCTAAGGAATCGACTTTGAGGAGACCTTTGCACCCGTAGCACGGCTAGAAGCCATACGGATCACACTAGCTTATGCATCCTATAAAAATTTTAAACTTTTTCAGATGGATGTAAAAAGTGCATTTTTAATGGTTTTATTGATGAAGAAGTTTATGTTAAACAACCTCCCAGTTTTGTAGATCATGAACATCCAAATTTTGTTTTCAAACTTGATAAAGCATTATATGGTTTAAAACAAGCTCCAATAGCTTGGTATGAAAGGCTTTCCAGTTTTCTTCTATCAAATGATTTTGTTAAAGGCAAAGTAGACACCACATTATTTACTAAACATGTTGGTAGTGACATTCTTATAGTACAAATATATGTTGATGATATAATCTTTGGTTCTACTGATGAGTTACTTTGCAAGGAGTTTGAACAATGTATGCAACGTGAATTTGAGATGTCATTGATGGGTGAATTGAATTATTTTCTTGGACTCCAAATCAAGCAAATGCGTGATGGGATTTTCATATGTCAAGCCAAGTATTCAAAGGAACTCATCAAGAAATTTGGGCTTGAAAACTCAAAATTTGCAACACTCCCATGGCCACCACCACCAAGCTTGATGAGGATGACCAAGGTAAGTGTATTGATATTAAATTATATAGAAGCATGATTGGTAGTTTGTTGTATTTAACGACGAGTAGGCCGGATATTATGTTTAGTGTGTGTCTTTGTGCTATATTCCAATCTTGCCCCAAAGAATTCCATTTAATTGCGGTGAAACGCATTATTTGTTATGTTAAGGGCACTATTGGAATGGGTCTATGGTATCCGAAAATCGGAGAATTCTCAATGACGAGCTTTTCGGATGCCGACTATGCGGGTTGTAGAGTGGATAGGAAAAGTACTAGTGGAATATGTCAATTTCTTGGTAATTGTCTTGTTTCATAGTCTTCTAAGAAATAAAATTCGGTAGCCCTCTCAACTGCCGAGGCGGAGTATGTTGCGGCGGGGGCTTGTTGTGCTCAAGTCCTTTGGATGAAACATATTCTCCTTGATTATGATTTGCATTATAACCATATAAAAATATTTTGTGATAATACTAGTACTATTCATATGACTAAGAATGTAAATCAACATAGTAAGACCAAGCACATTGAGATTCGATATCACTTCCTTAGAGATCATTTTGAAAAAGGTGATATTGATATTGATTATGTTTCTTCCGATTTTCAACTTGCCGATATTTTTACTAAACCACTTGACTATAATAGATTTTATTTTATATGTGGTGAACTAAATGTTTGTGTTGTTGAATAAAGAAGTTTTCTTTCTAATCCCTTTTTGATGTATGACAAAAAGGGGGAGTAGTATGTGTTTGTTTTACTATAGTGTTTGATTGATTTTGTGTTTGATTTTATGTTTGGTATTTTAGTGTTTGTTTAAAGTTTGTTTAAATTTTCAATAATTTTATGTTTGGTATTTTCAAAGTTCAAATTAAATTTTAAAAGATTCTCTCATAATGAATTGTTTTATACTTGTTTAAATAGAGCATTATTTGAGGAAGAGTTTTTACCTCTCTTTTATATCTAGTGTTATAGCCTATATGTTTTATCATCATTAAAAAGGGGGAGATTGTTGGCCCAAAAGGTTACACTCTCTATTTGTATAAGTTTTGATGATAACAAAACATATAGAAGCTATTTGGTACTAATAAGTTATTTTAGAATGAATTTCAGGTTTGTTGATAGCTTTAAGCTTATTGCAAGGTTTATGACGCTAAAAGCATGTTGATAGGTTGATGGCGCAAGAGAACTCTTTTATAGGAGAGGAGGCTCTAGCTCGGGAACGTGGTTCAGAGACTTCTTTCTTTAGTTTTATATTTTTAGTTTGTTAAAGGATAGTGTATAGTATTAAAGCTCAAGTTCCCCACACACACACTCTTTTGCATATGATTGTCAAAAGATTTTTTTTATAGACCTATTTTAGTATTTACAAACTCAATTTATTATAGTTAACAGAGTATTGATAAATATCTTTTTGAAAATAAACATTTCCTCAAAAACTTTTCCCAAAATAATCTGTTTTGACCTGTTACGGTCGACTGGACGGTCGACTTGCTTTGTTTCAAATCAGAACGGTCGACCCAGCGGTCGACCATAGTTCTGACCGTTGGGTGCGTGCATGTGTGCACGTTATCCGGTCGACCGGGCGGTCGACCGGACCCCATGTCGGTCGACCGAGCGTCTGCCGACTGCATGCAACCTAGTCTCTGTTTTGGACGGTCGACCGGGCGGTCGACCGGGGCCTACCAACGGTCAAAAGATTTTGAAAACCGGTCGACCGGCCGGTCGATCGTGAGAGTTTTTCTCAGCCTAAACGGCTAGTTTTTTTTAAACACGTTTTAAAACATGGTTTTATTCTCCAAACGAGTTTTATGGCTAATTTTGGGTCTTATCTTTCCTGATTAATCAAAATTAGTGTTTACCCTTTAATCCCTACATTTATCCTATAAATAGGGGTGAATGGGGTTGAGTTTTTTCACAACAATATTTGCAAAAGAAATCAAAGTTTAAGTCTTTTTGAATGATGTTTTGTTCTAAGTTTTTGTGCTCTATTCTCTGATATTTCTCTGAAGTTTTTGAATCAAAACTCTCTTCTACTTTGTTTTATTTTTACTTACAAACCTTGAGCTTCAATCCTATACATTATTCTCTAGGGTTTTGTAAAGAAATGTTTTTCAAAAGAGAGTTTGTGATCTTTTAATCACCAAGTGATTATTGTATTTGTGGCTCCACTACCTCTGGACTAGAGGAGCGTGATTGAGGAGTTGGGTACTCCCTAGTGGTTGTAATCCTTTGTGAATGTTCTAGTGGATCAAAAATCCTTCTGGGTGAAGGCAGGGACCTAGAGTTGGGTGCTGGAATCTCGAAACAAATCTCTGTGTTTGCGATTGGTTTATGATTGGTATTCAATTCTGCATATTTTACCACATTATTCCCATGCATATTACAAATAAAAATATGATTTTTACTCATATTCTCTCTATTTTTGCAGGTCCACATCTTAAAAGAGAAAAAGCCCAAAAATCTCTTTAATTAGCAATAATTAAAGAGATTAATTCAAAGCCCAAAAGAACCCAAGATTTGAATCCAGAATCAGGAGAGATTCACGCGCCAACTCAATCTTCCAGAAGGCCACGTGGATAACAACCTCGCAACAAACTCACAACAGAAAATCTGGCCTCAACGGCCCAGATTTTGCCGCCAAATCCAAGATTTTTCCGCCAATTTGCGGCAGTTGTGATTCTGTTAGATCCCGGATTTTGCGCCAACGGCCAGGGCTCTAGATGATTCTCACTGAGGGCTATAAATACAGGACCAGGGCTTGCGCAAAAATGTTGTTGAAGATAGTTGTTGAAGAGAGAAGAGATTAGAGATTAGATGCTTGTATTTTTGTAGGATTTTTCTCTAGGATTTTTGTACTTCTCTAGATCTTCTTCAATCCTAGAAATTCTGCAAAAGAGAGTTGTAAGGGAGAGAAAGCTTGTGTACATCAAGGAGGTGAGATAACTTGTGAAGCAAGGATTCATCCATTCTCTTCTCTCTACTTGAGCATTTTCTAGTATTACTTGCTTTCTTCAATTCTAGCTTTACTTTACTTGCACTTTAATTCATGCTTTGCTTTGCTTTTCTTGTAATGGCTAGTAGCTAACTTTTCTACCATGAACTAGCTAAACCACTACCTTGCTAACTATTAACTCATGGGTGATTGCTATCTTTAATCTTGCAAGTTGTATGGTTTTCTCTTCTCCGATGGGATACTTTCATGCTTGGCTATATCTTGTTGTAATTCTCCATATGATTCATGTGTGCCTCATTTAGAGCCTTGTCTTTAGAACAAGTGCCTTGATGGAACATGGAGATGGATCACCAATATGCTATTTGTTGTACAACTTCTTTACTTCCATTAATGAATGTTGTATCTTCTTCCATAGCATCCCTTGAGTGTAGCTCTTTTGATTCCATTATTGAAAGTCTAATTTGTAGGCCAATGACATCTATGAGGCTACAAGACAAGTCCAAGAGTGATCACCCATCATCCAAGTGGGAAAGTAATTAGACCAACACGCAAGACACATCTTTGCCGATGAATCAACATGAGGCACGCATTCACCATCACGGAGTTTAGTAAGTTTAGCAAGGAAGTAAGGTTAGCTAGTCATGGTTTTCTCCATCTTTAAAGTCTTCTTCAAAGTCTTCTTTCTTTTAGTTGTAATTCCAAAGCAAATCTTGTTTCCGATTTCTTTTCCTTTTATTTCCATCATGCACAAATCCACCGATTCTTTCATTTCTTTTTCATTTGATTCTTTATTCTTTTAAAGACAAAGAAGAATCTTCGTTTTCTATCTTCACTACCAACCGTAACGCTTCCATCGCAAGCTCTCCCTGAGAATCGACTCGGTATAGCCCATGCTATAACGGAGATTGGAAAGGATACATTAACCATTTGAAATACATTTGTGGAATGATCAAGCACTAAGGTTGATTCTAAACCTTATCTCTTTCATTTAATATCTGTGCAAATTATACTCCACAATACAACACCTTTCCCGTCTAATCAAATTTTGGCGCCGTTGCCGGGGAGAGCAACGGTTTTTGATTTCAAGTGAAGAACTAAACGAATCTTCTTCTCTGTTGCAGGTTACAGGTTGAAGAAACAGGAAAATTTGCATTGCAGAAACATATAAGTGGACCTGGGCCTCTGCTCTCGAAAGCAGAGACCAGGATCCCTCTGAATTGCCACAAATTCTGGGTTTTTGCCGCAGAATTGCGGCAAGGAGGAGTTGACTACTGACCAAATTTCTGCAGGGCTTCTGGTTCTGCAAAATACATCTGCTGCAGTACTTAATTTCCTGTATGCTTTACCCTATTCCTGCTAATAATCAACAGTAAAAAATTTGTTGCAAAGTTAAAAAAAAATTGTTTAGACATTTGCATCTCTAGGCACGTGTCTTTCAATTCCTTTACTTTTACTGTTGAAGAGTGCTGGAGGCAAGGTACGTACGCATTGCATATTGACTAGGACTCACTCTTTGTTTGATTTAAATACGCTTTGAGTGAACCTTGTTTGTTTATATCGTACACTTGCACAAATCAATTCTAAGGGCATTACCCATAAATAAGATAAGGTGGGGATTTTATCACCCTTTCCTTAGCCCAAAAACCACAATCCCAGCACTCACAATCCTAAGCTTCTAAATAAAAAATTTGCTAGACGTTGGCCCTAGGGACATCCGGACTCACTTAGGAGATTATCTTAAGGGGAAAAGTGTTGGAAATTGACTTTTGTAAAATCAGTGTCTAGGAAAGGGATTGAGGGCCGAAAGCCCGAAGGTTGCTGGTTACTTAATTAAGGAACGTCTCTGACGGAAAACCTCCCACCAACCTTGCCCTTCCCTGGCTGATTAGCTTATAGTCAAAGTCTACACTGAACCTCCTGTGGATGATCTAATCAGTTAGGAGTCGTCTAGGTCCAGGAATCCTAGAAGCTTGGATTGATTTTTCTTTTATTGTTTGTTATTTTCATTTTTTCTTTTTCGCTGGTGTGATCGGTGCACGTTGTTTGTGATTGTATATGCGAGAGTGGTTTCGTGATCCAAATTCTGCAAGACTTGTTAGACTTTCTACACTTGCACTTACACAACCACTTGATATTATGGAAAACAACGTCTCACTTCAAGATCGATTTTATCCGATTCGCACCTCCCTTCCATCTTGCATTCTTCTCCCCGAACCCAATGGAAATCACTTCGAGCTGAAACCGCAATTCATTAATACACTTCCCCGATTCCATGGTCTTGAGTCTGAGGACGCATACCTCTTTATTCGTGAGTTTGAAGAGGTATGCCAAATGATGAGAATTTCCCAACTGACCGAGGATTCTGTTAGGTTACGGTTCATACCGTTTGCACTTAAGGATTTAGCTAAGAAATGGCTTTACAATCTTCCCATCAGTTCCATATCTTCTTGGGATGATTTTGTTAAAGTTTTTCTTAAGAAATTCTATCCTATCCACAAAACAGCCCTCATGAGAAAGAATATAATGCAATTCAAGCAGGAACCTAATGAACCTTTCTGGAAGTATCTTGAGCGTTTCAAAGACCTTCTAGCCCTATGTCCTCATCACGACATAGAGAAATGGCGTTTATGTCAGATTATCTATGACGGTCTAGATTACCAAACGAAAACCCAAAACCCTCCTTGAATCCATGTGTCAAGGGGAATTTTTGAAGAAAGATGAGCATCAGGTGTGGGATCTCTTTGAAATCCTAACTGAGAAACCATTCAGTGGGAGTCATGTCCTGATAAATCCACTCCCACCACTTCCAGAACTGGTACACACTCCATAGAATCCTCTATAGCCGCAGAAGCCAAGATCACACAATTGATGAAGAGGATAGAACTGCTTGAGTCTAGGGGAAATTCTGTTGTAAATCAGGTCAACCCATTGCCTGTGATTAAACCAGGTTGCACCTACTGTCATGACCTTAACCATGTCTTTAAGGAGTGTCCTTTGTATCAGCCCCAATCTTATCAGGAGAACATGAATGCAGCTTTTACCAGACCCCCATACTCTAACACATACAATTCAGGATGGCAGAACCATCCAAATTTTTTGTGGAGTCAGTCTGGTCCTGAGCATAATAAACCACCACTTCCATATCCATATAATGCTCAGTCTGACACATCCAGTTTCAATCATAATTCACTGTATGTTCATCCATCTCAAAGTCCACCACATTCACAACCATATCAGAACCACCCACACTACCAATCACAATTCCAGCCTCCGTATTATCAACATCCACCCCAGAATAATTCAGAAATATCAGAGTTGAGGAAAATGTTAGAAACCTTTACAAAGAACTATCATCAGGATATGAATCAGGTTAAGGTCCAAATAAGGCAATTGCCTAATGAGAGACAAAAAGGTATGCTTCCAAGCCAGCCAGTGCCAAATCCCAAACATCACTTCCCTTTGAATGAAGTGGAAGATTCAGGACCCAGTCAATATCATGCTATTCATACCCTGAGATCTGGTAAACAAGTTGATAATAAGGTTTCTAGTCAATCATCTCATCCAGCACCAAAGCCAACACCTCCTGTCCCAATGCAACCAACTTCTGACAAACCATCCTCTAGTTCAGAGCCATCCACTTCAAAAGCCAAGGGTAAAGAAAAGGTAGATGAGCAACCCTATAAGCCTGTTGTACCATTTCCAAATAGGCTTAAGAATCCCATGACAAATGCTCACATGGAGAAGATAAAAGAAATGTTTAATAAGGTCCAAATCAATGTCCCTCTTCTTGATGCCATACAACAAGTGCCATCATATGCTAAATTCTTAAAGGAAATATGCACCAAGAAGAGGAAAACACAAGTCCCTAAAAAAGTCTTCCTAGCATCATCCATCAACGAACTGCTCAATGGTCCAATTCCTGTTAAATACAAAGACCCAGGGAGCCCCACCATTTCATGCATCATAGGACAGACTACCATTAATAGGGCACTTCTTGATTTGGGGGCCAGCATCAATCTCCTGCCTTTCTCTGTATACCAACAATTAGGGTTAGGTGATCTCCGTCCTACCCAAATGACTATCCAATTGGCTGATCGCTCTGTCACTAGACCCCAGGGGGAAATTCACGATGTCCTTGTCAAAGTTGGGGAATTCATTTATCTTGTTGACTTTGTAGTCCTTGAAACAAAACATGTGTCAAATTCCAATCAAAGGGCTCAAATTCCTGTCATTTTGGGACGACCATTCCTGGCTACTGCAAATGCCATCATTAATTGCCGGAATGGATCAATGAGGTTAACCTTTGGTAACATGACTCATGAACATAATGTCTTCCACACACAACCTCGTAAAACAAAAGATCAAACATTTAAGGTTAGCTTCATTAGTAACAATTGTGAGGAAGAAGGTGAAGATCCAAAAGATGAGTCACAATCTGGTGATTCTCTTATCCGAGTACCCTTTCAAAAGGGGAAAGTTGATTTGGATATTTTCACTTTCAATGAACCAACTGTGACTGTATTCAAACCTCCGATTGATATATCCTTTGAAGCCCTGTTTGCTGATGAGATCATGTGTCTAGATGAGTCAACTCGGGGTCAGCTAACTGATTGCACACTTCCGGATGTTAACCTTAGTTTTGAAGAATTGTATGGAGAGGAGCTGAAATTCCTTAACATTGGAAGTGATGAGATTCAGAGTGAGAGTGGTGATAAGGAATTTTTTAGTAAACAATATGGTGGAATGAGGGTGAATGATAATAATAAACAATTGAATCTGGAAATACCTAGGGCTAAAATAATTCAAACCGTTTCCCAACTGAGCTCACGAAAGCAGACGCACTGGAACGATGGGAAACGGGCCAGAGGAAAACGACCAAAAGCCTAGGTAATGGTTACACTTGTATATACTCTTTGTAAATAATTTTTTGCACTTTTTTGTAAATAAAGGTTTCTTACCTCTTACCTATTTCATGCATACATATATCACGATGCATTAAGGACAATGCATGAAATAAGTGTGGGGGAGGGTTTACTAACATAGAGTTTTTAGATTTTCTTTCTTTTACACTTCTTTTAGAAAAAAATATATATATATATAAAAAAAACTTTTTGAAATAAGAGACAAAGTTTTGATCTATTTTTAAGAAAATTAAGATGTATCTTAGAAATTAAGAAAGCCTTAATTATGACATCTTAAACTTAGTTGAAATAATGGATATTGTTTAAAATTATAAGCTAGGTAAGTAAAATTGGGGAGATATTTTTATCTTGAATTTTTTGCCTTAGATAAGTATGCACTTCACACTTACACATTTTTGGGATGGAAACAAAGACCAAAAAGGCCATAAAAATATAAAAAAAAAAAGAAAAAAAATATATATAAATAAAACATCACTTATTAAGCTGGATAATTGTGCCTCAAGAAGCATGATTATTCACGCCTAACGGTGATAAAGGAAATAAATAATTCCCTTTAGTTTTGTGGCCTTGTTTACTTGAGACCTTAAACCCGAGGGATGTTTTCTCATCTGATGCCCTAAGACCATCTGGTTTGGGAGTCATCGGTTATAGGCTCGTTACATGGGTAAACTAGAAAGCCTAAGAAAACTAAGGGAAGAAAAAAAAAAAGAGGAAAAAGAAAAAATATATATAAATAAATGGCTTGATGGTTAGAGTTGAAATCCCAGAAATCTTCACTGTCACGGTGTGCATACTATCTAGGTTTTATGAAGGATAAAATATTCAATCCAATTTTGAATTCTTACTTAATTGAAGACAAGATCTTGCATAGAGACTAAGTTTAAGGGAGAATGATTATAGGTGGACTTATGACCTCAGATCGCTTATATTTTTGCAAAAATAGTTCGAAAACATGTCTCTCTTTCAAAATGAATTTTCAAAACACTAACATTTGTCTTCTTTCTTTATGGATTTTGTGGGTGTAATCCGCTGAAAACCCTCAGGAGACAACACTCCTCCTCTAGGGTAACCTAGAGGTTTAACGGCTTGTTGCACACGCTCAGTGCAATCGCGTCACCTGCGAAAGTGGTGTAATAAAATTGGTAGTATAATTTTTCTTTTCTTTGTTTTGCTCGGGACGAGCAAAAGAATAAGTGTGGGGGTGTGATTGGTATTCAATTCTGCATATTTTACCAAATTATTCCCATGCATATTACAAATAAAAATATGATTTTTACTCATATTCTCTCTATTTTTGCAGGTCCACATCTTAAAAGAGAAAAAGCCCAAAAATCTCTTTAATTAGCAATAATTAAAGAGATTAATTCAAAGCCCAAAAGAACCCAAGATTTGAATCCAGAATCAGGAGAGATCCGCGCGCTAACTCAATCTTCCAGAAGGCCACGTGGATAACAACCTCGCAACAAACTCACAACAGAAAATCTGGCCTCAACGGCCCAGATTTTGCCGCCAAATCCAAGATTTTCCCGCCAATTTGCGGCAGTTGTGATTCTGTTAGATCCCGGATTTTGCGCCAACGGCCAGGGCTCTAGATGATTCTCACTGAGGGATATAAATACAGGACCAGGGCTTGCGCAAAAATGTTGTTGAAGATAGTTGTTGAAGAGAGAAGAGATTAGAGATTAGATGCTTGTATTTTTGTAGGATTTTTCTCTAGGATTTTTGTACTTCTCTAGATCTTCTTCAACCCTAGAAATTCTGCAAAAGAGAGTTGTAAGGGAGAGAAAGCTTGTGTACATCAAGGAGGTGACATAACTTGTGAAGCAAGGATTCATCCATTCTCTTCTCTTTACTTGAGCATTTTCTAGTATTACTTGCTTTCTTCAATTCTAGCTTTACTTTATTTGCACTTTAATTCATGCTTTGCTTTGCTTTTCTTGTAATGGCTAGTAGCTAACTTTTCTACCATGAACTAGCTAAACCACTACCTTGCTAACTATTAACTCATGGGTGATTGCTATCTTTAATCTTGCAAGTTGTATGGTTTTCTCTTCTCCGATGGGATACTTTCATGCTTGGCTATATCTTGTTGTAATTCCCCATATGATTCATGTGTGCCTCATTTAGAGCCTTGTCTTTAGAACAAGTGCCTTGATGGAACATGGAGATGGATCACCAATATGCTATTTGTTGTACAACTTCTTTACTTCCATTAATGAATGTTGTATCTTCTTCCATAGCATCCCTTGAGTGTAGCTCTTTTGATTCCATTATTGAAAGTCTAATTTGTAGGCCAATGGCATCTATGAGGCTACAAGACAAGTCCAAGAGTGATCACCCATCATCCAAGTGGGAAAGTAATTAGACCAACACGCAAGACACATCTTTGCCGATGAATCAACATGAGGCACGCATTCACCATCACGGAGTTTAGTAAGTTTAGCAAGGAAGTAAGGTTAGCTAGTCATGGTTTTCTCCATCTTTAAAGTCTTCTTCAAAGTCTTCTTTCTTTTAGTTGTAATTCCAAAGCAAATCTTGTTTCCGATTTCTTTTCCTTTTATTTCCATCATGCACAAATCCACCGATTCTTTCATTTCTTTTTCATTTAATTCTTTATTCTTTTAAAGACAAAGAAGAATCTTCGTTTTCTATCTTCACTACCAACCGTAACGCTTCCATCGCAAGCTCTCCCTGAGAATCAACTCGGTATAGGCCATGCTATAACGGAGATTGGAAAGGATACATTAACCATTTGAAATACATTTGTGGAATGATCAAGCACTAAGGTTGATTCTAAACCTTATCTCTTTCATTTAATATCTGTGCAAATTATACTCCACAATACAACACCTTTCCCGTCTAATCAGTTTACTTGTGTTATTTACTTGCTTTCCATTCATTCATTCATTCTTATATTGTCGATCTTTACTCTCACAACAAGATTGCATTACGCACCTCAAACTCTTATTTTGAGGAATCATGAGGAAGGAGTTCAGAGCCCTTCATGGGGTATTCGGCTTCTAATCTTGCTTTGAGTGATCATTGCATCATCTCTATTTTTAATTTGTGCATTGATTAGCATTATCACCTATTCACCCTCCCCCCTCTAGGTGATTTCAAGCCTAACTAAAACTGAGTAGACGTTGGTCCTAGGGACATCTCGGACTCAATTAGGAGATTATCCTAAGGGGAAGGTGTTAGAATTTGACTCCTGCCAAATCAGTGTCAAAGGAAAGAGATTGAGGGGCGAAACACCGAAGGCTGGTGGTTTGGCTTAATTAGGCCCGTCGCTTTTGCGTGGATACCTCCCACCAATCTTGCCCTGACCTGGCGATTAGCTTGTGGTCAAAGTCTGCATTATACCTCCCGTGGACAGTCTAACCAGTTAGGAGTCGTCTAGGTCAAAGGTCTACCCTAACTTAGTTTAGAATTTTTTTCTCCTTCTTTTTATTTGTTTGCTTATTTGTTTGTTTTTCTTTGTTTGTGTTGACATTTCCTGTGTGATATGGCTTATAACAATAATTTTTTCCAATTTTAATGATAATCCATATTACACCCTGACCACTTTTTCGGATATTACCAACCCAGCATATCATAACTTTAACCACCTAGTGTGCCAGATTGGTCTTATCCGAATCATTACATGCCCCAGTCCCAATACTATGAACAAGACTGGAATAATCATCACTACTCTTCAGAGAGTCAATGGGGATACAACTCTCCCGAGTCATATTGTTAACTACCCTACCAACATCCAGTTTCATATACTCCTTCTCCCGAACAACCATTAGAAGAATCAATTGACTGAGAAAAGATGATGGAAGCCTTAGATGAGCTTGAGCGACGAATTCAAATTTTAGAAGACTCAAAATCCCGTAAAAATTTTCAAGTCACAGATCCTTACTCTATTTTTCAAGGAGAACATGCCAACTTAGAAAAGAGTATGGAAATCATGATTCAATGTCAAAATGATCCACTCGATATGATAGAAGCAAGAATAAGTAAATTAGAGAACATGCGTAGGAATAAGGAAACTCTCCATATTCAATCTTTGACTATTCCTAACACTTCTAGTCATCCTGATGAAAACTAAAAATCATGGTATCTTGAAGACTTTGACCAAGATTCAGTTTCACCACAAAGCCTTGAACTTGACCAATATCAACCCATTGACGAATTGGCAAGTTTTCATTTTAATGAGATTGAACTTGATCATGAATGTGAACCCGATCCCCAACTTTGTGATTCAGTCTCCATCTTTGAATCTATGTTGACTCTGGTATTCTTACCCAATTTGGACCAATTTTTTGAGCCAACATTTATTCCTGTACCCATAAATTTTGAAATTAAATCGCCAATTTTGGATAATCACATTCCATTGATGGGAAAAGAATGTGAATATCAATTCTTGGACTTGGACTCTGACTCAACGCCTGAACCAAAACTAACTCTCGAACCCCAAGTCGATTTTTCCGAGTTTGTATTGTTTCCTGAACCTATCATTCTTGAGTCCAAGTCAACCATTCCACCAAGTCACATTCTTTTGTTGGACATAGGTATAGACCATGATGACTCTGTGATGATTTTCTAGGACTGGTCATGTAAAGGAAGTAAGTTTCACGGTAGGATCTTTCATGATCCTATTCATACTGGGGACTGTAAATATGTAAATAGAAAAGAGGTTAATAAAGGTAGGTTCCGTGAACTACCACATTATCTTGATTGGATAGCAACGCTTGACCGAATCAGACCACCACCGGAACCACCACCTTAAGGTAATATTTTCCTTCCCTCTCTTCTTTTTCATACATCTATGCATTAATTCATAAATTGAGGACAATGCATGAGATAGGTGTGTGGGAGGGTCTAACATAACTTAGGTTTTTTTTCTTTTTAAAAAAATAAAAAAAATAAAAATAAAAATTAACATTTTCTTTACTTTTAAAAAAACTTTTTGAAAATAGAAACAATATTTTGACATATTTTTTGTAAGAAATTAAGTCAATTTTAAGGAATAGGAAAATCTAAATTAGGATTTCTTAAACTTGGTCAAAATAAGATTATTTGTTTGATTTTTAGGGTTAAGAAGATAATTGTCAAAGTAATTTAGTCTTGATCTTTACCTTAATGAAATATGCACACTTCATACACTTACACACTTAGGGTTCAAAAACAAAGATTCTTATGTCTTATAAAAAAATAGAAAAAAATATATATATGAAAGATGAACAAATCTAATTATTGATTAGCTAGGTGCTTTGGCCTAAATAAGCCTTGGTATTTATGCGAAAGATGATTAGATAAGTTTGAGAAAAATATATATATATAAAAAATCCTCTGATTAAGCTGGGTATTTGTGCTTAATAAAGCATAAGTATTCACGCCTAAAAGTGGTTCATATAATAAAATTCTTTGTTTTGTGGCCTTGTTTGCTCGAGTCCTTAAGTTCTTGGGGTGTTTTCTCACCCAATGCCCTAAGATCGTTTGGTTTGGGAGTCATTGATTAAAGGCTCGTTACATGGGCAGATTAAAAAGCCTAATAGAACTAAGGAATAATACCACCAAAATATATATATATATATATATATATAAATAAATAAGGCATAAGAGTTAGAGTTAATGAACCCTTAGTCAAAATTTTCACGATCACAAAGTGCATATGACTTAGGGTAAAATAATAGACTAGATGAGAAGTACAATTTGACTCCTTACTTTGATTGATAGTAAATTTTTGAATAAAGACTAAGTTTAGAAATGAACAATTCGGTTTTCCTATAACTTATAGATTACTTAAAACTTACAATAATATTTCAAATATTTTTCTTTCAAAATGTGTTTTCAAAATACTAACATTGTTTTCTTTCTTTATGGATTTTGTGGGTGCAATTCACTAAAAACCCTCACGAGATAAAATTCGTCCTCTAGGGGAAACCTAGAGGTTTAACGACTTGTTGCACATGCTCAGTGCAATCGCGTGACCTGCGAAAGTGGTCTAATAATCTTTAGTATAGTTTAGTTGTTTTGCTCGAGGACAAGCAAAAGATAGGTATGGGGGTATGATCGGTCGCTAAGATACGCATTTATTATCGTATTCTCATACTTATTATAAAATAAACTCTGCTTTTTCCTAATTATTATTTAATTTATTTGCAGGCCCATTCCTAAAGGAGAGTGAAGAGAAATGAGCCCAAAAGCCCATCAAATTCTGAATTAAATCAGAATAAATTTGACATCAGGGAATCAGGACAAATCTTGGCAAATCAAAGAGGTTGAAAACCGGTTGAAATGAATCATCCCAAATCAAGCGGTTGAAGCCAAAGATCAAAGGTCGTTTTATCACAATTCCGGAGCTGTAACGAGAAATTCAGCTGAAGATAAAGCCAGAACGCGAAAGCAGGAGGCACCATCCCCCGGCTGTGGCCACCTGGCCACAGCCAGGCCGCGAAAACACGAGAAAAATCGCATTTCTGCAGTTTTGTTACTTCAGTTAGGGGAGCGTTTGCTCCCCCTATCTTCTCACGCCTCTCCCCTCTGGGTTTTTGCTTATAAAAGACAGGTTTTTCACTGTAAATAAGAACGACCAAGCAGAGAGTAAAACTTAGGCTAATTTGTAGTTTGTAACTTAGATTTTTATTTTCTTTATGTAACAGAGAGGAGAGGATACTTTCATGGAGGAATGAGAGCAAGCTTGTACTGCAGGTGACACCAGTGTAAGTGATCTCTTCTTCCATTGTTATTTGAATTAAATAAAAGTTACTTTTTCTTTTTTACTCTTCTTTTCATTTACTCTCCTCAAATGTATTGCAATCCAAGTGAATTTGATAGCCTCGAGACTGCTTCGCCATTGCAAGTGCCCTTGATGGCCTATGGTGATGAACAACCATTCCCTTGCTAGTATAGCTTGCCCTTTTATTCTTAGTGTAGATTAGGAATGGGGAGGATCCTACATGCCATGCTTGATTGCCTTCAAAGACAAGGTAAATCATAGCTACATACCCAAGGAATATGAGCACAAAAGGGGTAAGTAACTTTTAGTTTCTTTCTTTTCTTTTAATTCTTTAGTTTAGAACACCACAATCTACCACTTCTTTTATCACTCCTTTTCCATTTCTTTGTACATATCATTTCTAATTTCTCCATCTTCTTCATCTACCATCTTCTTCCTTATTCAACTTTAACTCCATTTTCCTTTTTCTTTTAAAAACTAAAGAAGAACTTTAACCATATTTTGTAGCCTAAAAGAGAACTTGCTAAACCAAGCTTCCATCGCTAGTCCCTCCTTATGGATCACGACCCGCATAGCCACTTACTATTGTGGTAGAATTGAGTAATTTGCACTCTTTAATCTTAAAATCTGAAATACTGTATTTTGTGCAGGTAAAAGCTCAATCAGACAACGCATCGACAATAGGCAGCACGTGATTTACTACTCGAGTAGGACCGTGAATGACGCCCAACAGAATTATACAACAACTAAGAAGGAATTCTTGGCCGTCATCTTTGCTTAGAGAAGTTCTAACCCTACTTGTTAGGCTCGAAGACGGTGATTTTTACGGTTCACTCGGCGCTGAAATACCTTATGACCAAGAAGGAACAAAAGCCTGATTGATTCGGTAGATCCTTTTGCTTCACGAATTTGACCTGCAAATTCGAGATAAATGAGGTATAGAAAATGTGGTTGCTTATCATTTGTCATGAATTCCAAACGCACCTATCATACAAGCTCTGATCAACGAGGATTTCCCAGATGAGCAGATCCTGACCATTTTCAAGGAACCCTGGTATATAGACATAGTCAATCACCTGGCCACTGGATAATTACCTGCTGACTGGACAGGCAAGACTAGTGTCATTTCTTTGCCCAAATACGGTACTTCTTCTGTGAAGAGCCGTATCTTTTTAAGTATTATCCTGACCAGATTATTTGACGATGCATACAAGAGGAGGAACAAAGGAGTGTGCTAAGCTTTTGCCATGAATTTGCATGCATAGGACACTTCGGTCCCTACAAGACTGCAGAGAAAGTTCTACAAAGTGGGTTTTACTGGTCCACTTTGTTCAAAGACTCATACCATTTTTGCAAGTCATGCGCAAATTGTCAGAAGATTGGAAAATTTTAAATAAGAGACATGATGCCCCTGAACTCGATCCTGGAAGTTAAAATTTTTGATGTTTGGGTATCGACTTCATGGGACCATTCCCTAATTTCTTCGGCAACTAGTTAATTTTGATTGATGTCGATTACATCTCTAAATGGGTAGAAACCGTGCCAACAAAGACCAATGACAACAAAGTGGTTGTCAAATTTCTCAAAGAGAACATCTTCTCCCGATTTGGTACCCCAGAGCGATAATTAGTGATAGATTGCATTTCTGCAATAGAGTTTTTGAAGCTCTGATGCGGAAATATTCCATGAATCACAAGTTATCTACTCCGTATCACCCCCAGACGAATGGGCAGGTCGAAGTCACCAATCGACAGATCAAGATTATTTTAGAAAAGACTGTCAGACAACATCGAAAGGATTGGTCGGTCAAACTCAATGATGCATTGTGGGCTTACCGCACTGCTTTTAAGATAGTCTTAGGGATGTCTCCTTACAGAATCATATTTGAAAAAAACTGCCATCTACCAGTCGAGTTAGAACATCGTGCCCTATGGGCCATTAAGCAACTCAATTTTGATCTGAGTAAGGTCGGTGAGTTAAGGAGACTACAGATCTCAGAATTAGAGGAGATACGGAATGAAGCCTATGATAATGCTCGGATCACCAAAAGCAAGACTAAACTTTTTCATGATCAGATTATAAACTGGAAAAACTTTGCCCCGGGCGATAAGGTTCTTCTGTACAACTTAGGCTTCATATTTTCGCAGGAAGCTGAAGACTCGTTGGTCTAGACCATTCATTGTGCGCACCATTTTCCCACACGATGCTGCGATTATTGAGACCCTAAGATCAACACGAAATTCAAAGTGAACGGGTAAAGACTGAAGCCCTTTTTGACCACTGAGCCTTTGACTCTGGAGGATAGTGTGCTGACTCTTATTGCCCCGTCATACACCTAACCACAGCAATTAATAAAAAACTAAATAAATAAAAAAAATTTCCTCAACGAAGAGGGTGACATCCATTCTTCACCCTATTTATTGCATTTGCATTTACATAATATTCATTGAGGACAATGCATTAGATAGGTGTGGAGGGGTGCTAACACTTTTCTTTTTCTTCTTAAAAAAAATCTTCAGATTGTACTCTTTATAAAAATACCAAAAGGTTGTGGGAATTAAGGGAAACTTATTAATGAATCTTTATTTTTGCCTAAATAAACAAGAAATATTGGTTTTACTAAGAGTTGAGAGGGATAAGGAAAACAACTTATACCTTTTATTTCGCCTTAGTAGAATATGCATAAGCCAGACACACATGCTTGGGATTTAGAGACATAACTCTGAAAAAAAAACGCTGGATGATTATGCCTCAAGAAGTATGATTACTCACGCCAAAAAAATAATAATCAATATATAATATATAAGTAAATCTTGATTTCGTGGCCTACTCTACTTGCATATTTGACCTGAGGGGTGTTTTTCTACCTGGTGCCCTAAAACCATCTGGTTTGGGAGTCATCGGTTTGATATGTGTTACATGAGTAAAGTAGAAAGCCTAATAAAACTAAGAATAATAGATAAATATTAATAAAATTAAATGATATTCAAAGTTGAGTTGAAAAATCCCAAGCACATCACACTTACACATTATGCAAATCTATCTAAAGCAAAATAACAGAATGAGTTAGAAGTATAAGATCCTTTCAAAATTTAAAGAAAAACCATAATTTCTTCTTTTATGAAGGCTAAATTGTAGGAGGACGTATGAGGGTTGAACCTAATTCTTACATCATTTGGTCCTTTTTACTTAGATGATTGAAAGTTCTTTTTCTTGAAAGAGGTTTGCTAACAACTAAATATTTTTTTTACTGGTTTTGTGGGTGCAATTCGCTGAAAATCCTCAAGAGACAACACTCCTCCTCTAGGGGAAACCTAGTGGTTTAAAGGCTTGTTACACATGCTTAGTGCAATCGCGTCACCTGCGAAAGTGATGTAATAATTTTCTTATTTTTTTTGTTTTGCTCGGGACGAGCAAAAAGATAAGTGTGGGGGTGTGATTAGTCTCTAATTTTGCATAATTTTTATCACATTAGGATATTTATTTGATATAAAATTCTACTAATAAAGCTTTGCCTGCTTGATCCTAGGTCCACGGTATGCAAATGAAGAAGAAGACCCTAGATCACAATTTAATGGGTGATTAAAGGCTTACCAAGTAGCCATTGATTTACAGTAGAGATTTTGTCAGCCCAAGGCATCAAATCCAGAAATCAAAAGATCCACCTGACAGGGGATAGACAAGATGACATGCTGCCCGAAGCCAGGCGCGCGCCGCCCAGGCATGGCCGCGAAAACGTGGCCTCGGCCATGTTTCCGCGGCCGTATGGGCACGGGCGCGCCCGGGCTTTGGGCCAGGGGTTGTCCCCGTGGCCCCCTTTCCCCTGGTGCCTATAATTACCCCCCTGGGATCTGAAGAGAACCAGATCCAGAATTTAGAGCATTATTGTAATCTTATTTTTAGGATTGTAGTTGTTTTTGTTTCCTTCTTCTTCTAATTTTAGTTTAGCCATTAGAGTGAAAGAGAGAGAGTGTAAGAGTTGTATTTGAAGGTGACAAGCTAATACAAGTAACTACTTCTCTTTCTTCTTTCCATTTACTTGTGTTTTCCATTTGCTTTTACTTTCTTGTTGCAGTGTAACTCCCTTTCTCTTTTCTTCTTTTCTTTTGTTGTTTCTTTACTACCATGTCTAACTAACTCTTCCATTGCATGGCTAACTAACTACTAACCCACTAATCTCTAATAACTTGATTGATAAACCCAAATGAGTCAATAGTGTCAAATAAGCCTTGTGCAAACAAGAGCTATGATATCTTAAGACGAGGGTTCTAACTCTAACTTACATTCAAGTATTCATTTTCTTATATTTCATGCTTAACGAGTTTTTGATGATCTATAGATTGTATGCTTTACTTGTTTTTGTAAGTTAGAGATTTTCCTTTTAACTTTGCCTATACCATTAGTGCACTTGTGTCTTCCCGTATTCTCGCCTTAAATTGGATCTTGATAAGGGAATGTCCAAGTTTTTGCCGTGTTAAGCTAAGTTATGGGAAGAACTTTCACTCGATTTTCATGTAATAGTTCCTATGCATAAGGGGTATGCTTGCCTATGATCCATCGTGAGGCTACATCTTCAAGAAGTTAAGGATTAGTGGGAGCACTTAGTAGAAAGTTAGCTATGCATTTTTACCATTAAGAAAATTCAACTTTACAAACCACCAAATCATTCTAAAACAATTTTTGAAACCAACTTGGTTTCATTTTCCAATTCTTTATTTGAAACAAAGAACTTTCTTTTTTCTTGAACAAAGAAGCCGCATCAAGCTTTCATCGCTCTCCCTCCTTGTGGATACGACCCGTACAGTCACTTTGCTACCACGAAAGAATCGCAAAAGCAGTAACATCGACCCACACTCTTTTTACTTATTCTTGTGCTTGCTTTTTGCCGATCATGATAAGGAGGCATTTTGAGAGGCATGGAGGCAGTCTTCTTTATCTTTCTCCTGTGGTCCAGCCGGATCTAGGCCATGAAGACCTCAGCATCAGCTAGGGCTTTCCTCAGAGCTTCTCTTATTGACTTTGATAGTCTCAGGAGCTCGTAAAGGGTGATCCTGGCCGGGATATTGCCAGTTGGGCCAGGACGTCAAAGCGGTAAGGTGTAGGAGATCCTTCCGCGTTGTTCTTTGGGAGAGCCTTGAAAAACTGAAACTATTTCTGCTTCTCCACAGGTTGCTTCGCAGAGGGCTTGGTTGGCTCTGCAGTAGGTTTAAGAGGGCTTGCCACCATCTCGTCATACTTCTTTAAATATGACTGACCCGAACAAGTTTCTGCCATGAGCGATTTATTGAGCTCTGCGGCAAGGACGATTGTTTCCTCCTCTGAATCGGTTTGAGGGAAACATCAGTTTTTGCTTCCTGGGAAGAAGCGCACACCACATGGCAGGATGAAGCTTTTGCTTTACCTTTGAACTTTCTGTTGGTAACAGTAGTCCACTGTTGGCCTTCCACAAGGTCGGGATGAACCCATATAATTTCTCCCTGAGGTGTGGGGATAGGTACAAGACCCTTCTCTTGTTGTGATGCGGGTCTGTATTGATCATCTTTAGTTCCCCTTTCAGAATGGGAACTACTCCGGCCAGTGTTTGAGGCTGTTTTTTGAACTGAAGAAATGATGTCATGTAAGCCGTCACTTTCTTCTGTTCTTGACAGAGCTTGAGTACTTTCTCATCAATCAGAGCTTAAAAAATATCATTGAAGATATAACAGCTCTTGGTGGGGTGCCCCAACATCCTTTGATACAAGAGTAGTTGTGATTATCGGTCTTGCTGACCTCCTTAGGATGTCTAGCCTCAGGAAGCTTTAATCTGTTGCTCTTGTTGAGTAACATGAATAACGAATTGACGTGATCGTCTTTGAAGGAGTACTGCTTGTTGGCGCGCGGCTGACTTGAAGAACCTCCCCTTCTGGCTGGCTGAGATTTCATGGGGGATTTTTGAAAATCACCTAGAGGGGGGGTGAATAGGTGATAATGCTAATCAATGCACAATTTAAAATTATGATGCAACAATCTCCCAAAACAAGACTAGAAGCCGGATTCCCCGTGAAGGGCTCTGAACTTCATCCTCGTGATTCCTCTGGATATGAGTTGGAGGTGCACAATGCAATCTTGTTGTATGGGACTTTGATTGACAAGATGAATGGAAACAAGTGAATATTGCAATGAAAATAGAGAGAAAGTAATAAGAGTAATGAAAGTAAAGCAAGAAGTAATAGCAAGTAAACCAAACGCAAACACCGAGAATTTTTTCGAGGTTTGAGCACCCAGCTCTACGTCCCCGCCTTCCCCAGAAGAATTTCTAACCACTATAACTTCACAAAGATGTTACAAATACACCGGAGTACCCAACTCCACAATCTCAAGTACAAGTTCTCTCTTGGTAGTCAAAAGACCACAAACTCTCTTTTGCAAAACTCTCTTCCCTTACAAAAATCCTTGTAGAACAATGAGTAGGATTGAAGCTCTTGTGTGTAAGGAGAAAAGAAAAGAAATCAGAGAGTTTTTTGAAAACACTTCAGAAAATGAGAGAGATTTTTAGCACAAAAACTAAGAAACCAAGCTCTTTTGAGTGCCTTAAACTTTTGAAATTTTTGCAAATTTTTCTTATGTGAACCTCTCCCTAAACACCCCTAATTATAGTAGAGGGCTAGGGTTAAAAGATAAAACTCACTTAAGGCTAATTGAAAAGTATTAGGATCAGTAAATATCATTTAAACCCCTTTTAGAGAGAAAAAGACAAAAATTAAAAACCTCAGAAAATAGCCGTTACTGTTCAAACGGCTCTCTCGGTCGACCGGAGTTCAAATAAAGAGCCGTTGCCGGCTCCCGGTCGACCGCCCGGTCGACCGAAATAAACAGAGAGCAAACGACTTACAGTCAGGCAGGTTTCAGTCGACCGCTCGGTCGGCCGATAGGTTTCGGTCGAACGGACGGTCGATAGAAAAACGTGCACACTGATACGCACCAGACTGCCAGAACTGCGGTCGACTGGGACGGTCGACTGCTCTGGCCTGACATAGGGCGGTCGACCGGTCGGTCGACCGGATCAGGCCAAAAGGCAAAATTAAAACAAAATTTTGAGGAGATATTGATTTTTAATAAAATAGTTTTTAACAGAGATATATATAAAACATAGAAATGGGTTTGTAGGCAGAAGATTATATACAAAAATATTTTGTACATATTATAGGGATTATTTTTGGAAATAAGATGTGCACAAAAACGTGTGTGATAGAGCTTCAAACCTATTCACTATTCTTTAACAAAATTATAAAACTAGAAACAAATCTAATAAATTATCTTGAGCAATTTTGAAGTCTTGAGCCATGCAATGCCTTACTAGAGCCTTCTCTTCTATGTTCCTTCCTTGTTGTGCAAAAAGCCTTCTTTGCTCCATGAACTTAGAAGTTCTTGCAATAGCTAAGCAATGGCCTCCAAATATGGTACTAACCTGAAACTTATCTTGAACAAACTAATTAGTACCAAATAGCTCTTATTTGGTTTGTTATCATCAAAACTCTAAACAAATGGAGAGTGTAACCTTATGGGCTAACAATCTCCCCCTTTTTGATGATGACAAAACAAATAGGCTATAAGCAAAAATATAGGGGAGGAGAAAGCTCCCCCTCAAATTATGCTATAATAAACAAACAAAAACAATGTAGATTGCAAGCAAAACCATAAGACTAAAAACCATGAAATATAAAACACTTGCAAAAACACTTTAAACTCAAAACAAGAATTCATATGAACACATCAAAAACCAAAAACATATAAATTCATATGGAACCAAAACCATATGAACTCACATAAACTCATTCTCCCCCTTTTTGTCATACATCAAAAAGGGTTAAGAAAACATTTTTATTCAATTACATAAACATTAAGTTCACCACAAATAAAAGAAAATCTAGCAAAATCAAGTGGTTTAGTGAAAATATCGGCAAGTTGCAAATCCGTAGAAACATAATCAATATCTATATCTCCTTTCTCAAAATGATCTCTAAGAAAGTGATATCTAATCTCAATGTGCTTGGTCTTACTATGTTGATTTGCATTCTTAGTCATATGTATAGTACTAGTATTATCACAAAATATTTTTATATGGTTATAATGCAAATCATAATTAAGGAGAGTATGTTTCATCCAAAGGACATGTGCACAACAAGCCCCCGCGGCAACATACTCCGCCTCGACGGTTGAGAGAGCTACGGAATTTTGTTTCCTAGAGACCATGAAACAAGACAATTACCAAGAAATTGACATGTCCCACTAGTACTCTTTCTATCTACTCTACAACCCGCGTAGTCGGCATCCGAATAACTCGTCATTGAGAAATCTCCGGTTTTCGGATACCATAGACCCATTCCAATTGTGCCCTTAATATAACGGATAATGCGTTTTACCGCAATAAGATGGGACTCCTTAGGACACGATTGAAATCTAGCACAAAGACACACACTAAACATGATGTCCGGCCTACTTGCCGTCAATATAAAAGACTACCTATCATGCTTCTATACAATTTAATATCAACATTTTTACCTTGGTCATCCTTATCAAGCTTGGTTGTAGTTGCCATGGGAGTGTTGCAAACCTTTGAGCATTCAAGTCCAAACTTCTTTATGAGTTCCTTTGCGTATTTGGCTTGGCATATGAAGTTCCCATCTTGCAATTGCTTGATTTGGAGTCCAAGAAAGAAATTAAGCTCACCCATTGAAGACATTTCAAACTCACATTGCATAACCTTTTCAAACTCCTTGCATAAAAACTCATTAGTAGAACCAAAAATTATATCATCAACATAAATTTGCACAATTAAAATGTCATTATCAACATGCTTAGTAAAAAGAGTTGTGTCTACTTTGTCTTTAACAAAATCATTTGAAATGATAAAACTAGAAAGCCTTTCATACCAAGCTCTTGGAGCTTGTTTCAATCCATACAAAGCTTTATCAAGTTTAAAAACAAAATCGGGATGAACATGATCAACAAAACCGGGAGGTTGAGCAACATAAACTTCTTCATTTATAAAACCATTCAAAAATGCACTTTTCACATCCATTTAAAAAAGTTTAAAATTTTTGAAAGATGCAAAAGCTAGTGTCATCCGTATGGCTTCAAGCCGTGCTACGGGTGCAAAGGTCTCCTCAAAGTCAATCCCTTCAACTTGAGTGTAACCTTGGGCCACTACCCTAGCTTTATTCCTAATGACATTTCTGGACTCATCCATCTTGTTTCTAAAGATCCACTTAGTACCAATTATTGGTCTATCGTGGGGCCTAGGAACAAGGTGCCAAACTTGGTTGCGCTCAAATTGATTGAGTTCCTCTTGCATGGCTAGCAACCAATATGAGTCCGCCTCGGCTTCGAGGATGCTTTTGGGTTCAAAATGAGAAATGAAAGCAAATTTATCACATAAGTCATAGAGCTTGGAGCGAGTTGTTACCTCTTTAGAGACATCACCTAAGATGAGTTCCTTGGGGTGGTTTGTAGCGTATCTCCAATCTTTAGGAAACGGTTGAGAGCTTTCCTCTTTATCCTCTTGAACATCACCAATTGGTTCTTGCTTTTCTTCTTGAGCGGGTGAGTCCTTCAAGGATAGTCTCTCCATGTCTTCACCTAATGGGTCAACCTCTACAACATTCTCAACAACCACATTAGATTCTTCAAATTTAACATGCATGGATTCTTCAATGGTAAGTGAAGATCTATTAAATACTCTATAAGCTTTGCTAGTAGAAGAGTATCCAACAAAGATAGCTTCATAAACCTTAGCATCAAATTTACCTAAGTTATCTTTAGTATTCAACACAAAACACTTGCATCCAAAAACCTTAAAATATGCAACATTTGATTTTCTAGAATGATACATTTCAAAAGATGTTTTTGAAGAATTTTTACACAAATAAATACGATTTGAAATATAGCATGCGGTGTTTACGGCCTCGGCCCATAAATATTGAGGGATGTCATATTCACTTATCATTGTCCTAGCCATCTCTTGAAGTGTTCTATTTTTCCTTTCTACAACTCTATTTTGTTGTGGAGTCCTAGGACAAGACATTTCATGCTTGATTCCCTTTTCATCACAATAAGTCATGAAGAGTTGGTTAACAAACTCACCACCTCTATCACTCCTTATTTTCAAAATCGAAAAACCTTTTTCTTTTTCAACCCTTTTTCGAAAAATTTTGAAATGAGAAAAAGTTTGATCTTTGTGTTCCAAAAAGAAAACCCAAGTGAAACGGGAAAAATCATCAATTAAAACAAATGCAAATCTACTACCATTTAAGCTCTTAGTTTTAGTTGATCCAAAAAGATCCATATGAATTAATTCTAATAGCCTAGTTGACATGATATCCTTGATTGGTTTGAAGGAAGACTTGGTTTGTTTCCCAGTTGGCACGCACCACAAATGCGGTCTTTCTCAAACTTCAAGCAAGGTATACCCTTCACCAATTCCTTAGAATTAATCCTAGAAAGATGGTCAAAAGATGCATGTCCTAATCTTCTATGCCAAAGCCAAGAATTTTCATCAAAAGCATTCAAGCATTTAGTAGAATAATCTAAATTAAGCATGTCAATGATATAAACATTATTGTCACGAAAACCGGTGAGAATACAATCGTTGGTTTTACCATCAAAAATCTTGTAAGAAGAATCATCAAAAATAACTTTAAGTCCACGGTCACAAAGTTGACTAATGCTAAGCAAATTATGTTTCAAACCATCAACAAGAACAACATTTTCTATAATAGGAGATGCACCAATTTGAATGTTACCTATACCAATGATAGTGCCCTTGGAGTCATCCCCGAAGGTGACGGTGCCACCTTCCATGTCCTTGATAGGGTTGTAAAGTTATTGATGTCCCATGTCATGTGTCTTGAACAACCACTATCAAGGTACCACTGCTTCTTACGTCTTGGAGTCTTGGTGTGTACCTACATCAAACAATTTAGGGCTTGATTTTGGTACCCACATTTTCTTGGGTCCTAAAGAGTTAGTGCCATGAACCTAAACAAGATTATTTGATCTATTAACTTGGTTATAACAAAACTTAACCAAATGTCCATTCTTACCACAATAAGTACATCTATACACTCTACCATTTTTAAAGCATAGTGAGTGTGAGACTTATGAGCATGTGTGGATTTAGCATGAGTGTTGTGTGTAGTGTGAGCATGAGGAATTTTGACATGAGAAGCTTTAGCATGAGAAGTGTGCTTTTTAGAAAACATTTCTTCAAATTTCTTAGTGTTAAAAGCACAATCCTTCAAAACCTTTTTGAAATCAACAATTCTAGTTTTTAAAGAAGAAATTTCTTTTTCATCAATCTTAGAAAATTTTGCTTTACATGCAACTTTGTAAGCACTAAATTCATTTTAAGTAGAAATGAGATTGGAAGAAATTTCATCTTTTTCTCTAGAAACAATAGCTAGTTGATTTTTGAGAAAAGCAACTTCCTTTTCCAATTTAGAGCATTCAATCTTTTTATTATCATAGGTTTCGGAGAGTTCAACAAAAGCATGTACAAGAACCTCTTTACTTAATTCATCTTCTTCATCAAGAGGTTGTGGGGTTACCTTTGGTGTGTTTGCCATGAAACACATGTTCACCGTGTCCACCTCATCTTCGGATTCGTTTTCCGAATCCCATGTCGCTTTGTAGGCTTTCTTTTCGATCGGCTTCTTTGGCTTGAAGGAGGAAGTCATCTTCTTCTTGAAATCCGGGCAATCCGCCATGATGTGTCCGGGGTTTCGACAATTGTAGCAAATGATTCTTCTCTCCTCTTTTCCTTCAAATTTCCTTCGGAAGTTGAGCTTGTTCTTCTGGTACATCCTTTTGACATTTCGCATAAGAAGGGAGAGCTCCTTATCTTCTTCTTCATCTTCTTCATCGTCATCAAGAGTGGATGAAGACTTGAAGGCTATGAATTTCTTCTTTAGCGGAGCGGCTTCTTCTCTTGCCTTCTTTTCCATCTCATGGGTCTTTAAGTTCCCAATGAGACTAATGAGGTCCATTTCATCCTTGTCGTTCAATTCTTTCAAGGTGGTGGCCTTTATCTCCCATGATGAAGGAAGAGCCTGAATCACTTTTCGCACCTTTTGGTCATTGGAAATATCATCACCTAAAGAGGAAAGAGCATTGGTGATTTTAGTAAACCTTGTAATCATGCAATCAATAGATTCATCATCAATCATTTTAAAGATTCATATTGGGACCTTAAGAGATCTATCTTACCTCTCTTAACTTGTGAAGTCCCCTCGTGTGTGACCAATAAATGTTGCCAAATCTCATAGGCGGATTGGCAATGTATTACCCGTGTAAGGTCATCCTCATTCAAGGCGGTTAAGAGGGAATTTTGGGCCTTGGAGTTTGCCTCATATTCTCTAAAGTTAAAGTCGGTCCATGTGCTCTCATCACTATCGGGTACAACATAGGGTTTGGTCAAAGATTTAGCTACTAAGCTACCTAAAGAGTGCAAGAAAATAGTCATCCTAACCGTCCAAATAGGGAAATTAAGTCCATCAAATTTAGGAGGGGTTTTGATGTTATCGGCCATGTTTACTAGTTTATGAATGATGGAATGCAAATGTTGATTAGCAAATTTTAAGGATCTCTCTAAGAATGTTAAGCCAAACCTAGAGTCCAAGCTCTGGTACCAATTGACAATCACCTAGAGGGGGGTGAACAGGTGATAATACTAATCAATGCACAATTTAAAATTATGATGCAACAATCTCCCAAAACAAGACTAGAAGCCGGATTCCCCATGAAGGGCTCTGAACTCCTTCCTCGTGATTCCTCTGGATATGAGTTGGAGGTGCACAATGCAATCTTGTAGTATGGGACTTTGATTGACAAGATGAATGGAAACAAGTGAATATTGCAATGAAAATAGAAAGCAAGTAATAAGAGTAATGAAAGTAAAGCAAGAAGTAAGAGCAAGTAAACCAAACGCAAACACCGAGAATTTTTCCGAGGTTCGAGCACCCAGCTCTACGTCCCCGCCTTCCCCAGAAGGATTTCTAACCACTATAACTTCACAAAGATGTTACAAATACACCGGAGTACCCAACTCCACAATCTCAAGTACAAGTTCTCTCTTGGTAGTCAAAAGACCACAAACTCTCTTTTGCAAAACTCTCTTCCCTTACAAAAATCCTTGTAGAACAATGAGTAGGATTGAAGCTCTTGTGTGTAAGGAGAAAAGAAAAAGAAATCAGAGAGTTTTTGAAAATACTTCAAAAAATGAGAGTTTTTAGCATAAAAACTAAGAAACCAAGTTCTTTTGAATGCCTTAAACTTTTGAAATTTTTGCAAATTTTTCTTATGTGAACCTCTCCCTAAACACCCCTATTTATAGTAGAGGGCTATGGTTAAAAGATAAAACTCACTTAAGGCTAATTGAAAAGTATTAGGATCAGTAAGTATCATTTAAACCCCTTTTAGAGAGAAAAAGACAAAAATTAAAACACCTCAGAAAATAGCCGTTACTGTTCAAACGGCTCTCTCGGTCGACCGGTCGGTCGACCGGAGTTTAAATAAAAGAGCCGTTGCCGGCTCCCGGTCGACCGCCCGGTCGACCGAAATAAACATAGAGCAAACGACTTACAGTCAGGCAGGTTTCGGTCGACCGCTCGGTCGGCGACAAGTTCCGGTCCACCGGCTGGTCGACCGAAAAACGTGCACACTGATACGCACCAGACTGCCAGAACTGCGGTCGACTGGGACGGTCGACTGCTCTGGCCTGACATAGGGCGGTCGACCGGTCGGTCGACCGGATCAGGCCAAAAGGCAAAATTAAACCAGAATTTTGAGGAGATATTGATTTTTAATAAATAGTTTTGAACAGAGATATATATAAAACATAGAAATGGGTTTGTAGGCAGAAGATTGTATACAAAAATATTTTGTACATATTATAGGGATTATTTTTGGAAATAAGATGTGCGCAAAAACGTGTGTGATAGAGCTTCAAACATATTCACTATTCTTTAACAAAACTATAAAACTAGAAACAAATCTAATAAATTATCTTGAGCAATCTTGAAGTCTTGAGCCATGCAATGCCTTGCTAGAGCCTTCTCTTCTATGTTCCTTCCTTGTTGTGCAAAAAGCCTTCTTTGCTCCATGAACTTAGAAGTTCTTGCAATAGCTAAGCAATGGCCTCCAAATATGGTACTAACCTGAAACTTATCTTGAACAAATTAATTAGTACCAAATAGCTCTTATTTGGTTTGTTATCATCAAAACTCTAAACAAATGGAGAGTGTAACCTTATGGGCCAACAATTTTGTCTTTGTCGCGAATGTAACCTTCCTTTTTGATTGAAAAGATATTTCTGGCGCGCGCCTTGTCGACTTTTCAGGTCTGAGCTTGTTTTCTTCTGCCCTAACCCTGGCGATAATCTCTTCAATCAGTTCACCTTGCTCGATTAATTGCTTCCAGATGCGGCTTTCAGCAACCCTTATCTGGGCTAGGAGCTAAGTTTGTAGATTGTAGCGGCATGTTTCCACAAGGGTGGCCTGGGTCATACCGCTAGGACATCGGAGTGTCATATTCTGAAATCTTTTCATAAATGCTTTGACGGACTTTCCCTTTCGCTGCTTTCTTGCCAGGAGAGTTGGCATGGTAACCTCCGAGTCGTCTTCGAAGAATAGTATTAGGAAGAGCTTCACTAAATCACTCTAGTTTTTTATGAAGCCTTCTGGGAGTTTCATGAACCATTTAAAGGCAAGCTCTTTTAGAGTGCCGCTGAACAAACGCGCCAAGATGGAATCATTATCTACTACATTCCCCGTCTGAGATTTGAAGTAGTAGATGTGTTGGTTCGGTGACCCTTTGTCGTCGAAAGCCTGTAGGGTCGGAGCTTTGAACTTAAAAGAGTACGGAACAAGGTCCCACTCGGACGGATATGGCCGGACTACTCCTGCTTCTTGGAGGCGTGGTAAGGGCTTCCAGACGCTGCTCTAATTGATTCATTCTTTTAGAATGAGTACCTCCATTCTCTGGGTTACCTTCCTCTTTAGATGAGGATTTAGACGACTCAGAATTGGATTACCCCTTCTCCTCGATATGTACAGAAGATGAGCTTTCCCCTTATTTCCGTTTGCCTTTAGACTTCTTAGAAGAAACTTTGTCAATTGACTTCCTCTTGTCTTCAAGCAATTATGCAGGCATTTGCTTGAGGGTATCGATAGATTCTTGTTGAGCATGAATCATATCGAATTGTTCCCTCTGAACCTGGGCTTGCTGTTCTAAGCGCATGGACGTCACTTTGGGAGTGTTTGTCATGTACGCACAGGCTTCCGTCTTTATAGAAGAGTTCGAGGCCTGTGATTCTGCGATGGTAGAGTGTGATTCCCTTACTTCAATGCCCTGGGCTGGGCATTGTAGTCAATCGGTGCTACTACACCAGTCCGAGTGCGAGTATGTCGGTACAGTCTTTCTAATTTCGTATCAGACTCGTCGGAGCTAACTGCCAGTTATTTTTTCCTACTTTTGCTTGTCGTGTTTGTAGTGGTTTCAGGGTACTCCATGTTAGAGAGGGCTCCCTTTTTGTAGGAGCGACGTCTCTTGGCTGATCGAGAGGTTGAGGTCAATCGTCTGAATACCAATTGCTTGCTTACATGTGAGTAGCAGCGACATTCAGAGTGCACTGCCATGATGAGCCATTCACAGTAACAAGATGGAGTGATCTAATTAGCACTCTTTTTCTTTATCAAGTAATCTCTTAGATCTGTCCGAGGAGGACCGAAGAGATTAGCCTAAGGTTTTCGAGGGCTTTTTAGCTTTTGAGTGTTATCCTTGCGTCGCAAGTCTAAAACGCAGGGTTCAGAAACACGGAACTCACATTGTGTAGAACAGGCGCAGCTCTCACGTTTTGGCCTTGAAACGCGGGTCTCGCGCCTCTACTGAGAAGAGACGCGGACCTCGCGTTACTGATCGTCTCATCTAGCTAGCGACACTTGAGAAACCATACTTTTTGGGTCCCGCATTTAGCTGTAGAGAAGTGGGTCTCGTGTCTCTCAGGAGAGGCATGGACTCCACGTTGCTGAACGTCACATTTGGGAAATAAAGCTCCAAAAATGCAAGCCTGTTGGGTTTCACATTTTGGTCTCCAAATGCGGACTTCGCGCGTCTGATGTGGTTTAGAAAAGATGTGGGCTTGAGCTTCACGTTCTGTATCTATTGGGCAGATTGTTGTTCCAGCTTCTTGCGCCTGTAGTTGATGCGCGCGTTGCTTCTGTCAACGTTCAGCGTTCCGGTTACGCCGTAGGGGTTGTTGGGAACCCCTGATAATCTGGAGCTGAGGAAGAGGACGGGCGTAAGCTGGCTGCCCATTAACAAGCTGACCTCGCGGTTCTCGTGGGAGACGTTAACGCAGGCCTTGTATGTGGTACGACCAGCCATGATGTTCCTCGAGCCAGTTGCATCTGAAGAAACCTCTAAAGGGACTTGAGAGCGAGTCCTCGAGGAGACCTTGCAGTACTACCGCACCCTAGAGATCTTAAAGCCAGAAGAGAGAAACTCTTCATACTTTGCCTGGTCGAACTCCACGACAAGCGATTCGATCGTTTTTCCTATGTAGGTGGCATCACCTTGCGCCATGACTTGCTCATCGGTAGAGAAAGTAGTCCCTAGCGGAGTCGCCATCTCTTGTTTGGTGTTAATTCTTTATTTAATTGTAAAGAAAATTTCAACGGATCAATAATCTGATTACAAGAGAGGGAAGATATTCAAACTCAGATCTCCCCTTGTTTAATGTTAGGTTCTTGATGTAGGATGGAAAGGAATCTTTTTTTTCATTGACCGGGTGAATGTCACGACCTCTTGGGAATCTTCTCTTTGGATGGTAGACGAAGTAACACAGTTTCTGTCCAATAAAAATCTCAAAGAGATTTTAGGCAAGAACCAACTTGAGCTCAGCAAGTTGTTAGAAGAGTTTTTCTCTTTTGTATTTCTCAGCTAGAGATTTTGGTCTTTCTAAGGCTTACAATCAAAGTTCTTTTGACCAAAAATTTTGACCCCAAAACCTCCTCTTCAGTAGTAGACTGAACTATTTATAGGGGTTTTAGGGGTAATTGACCCAGTAATGAGGGCAGTTATAACCGAGACGCGGGCTTTGAGTCACGCATTTTGTTGCTGAGGTAACGCTTGAGAAACGTGAACTTCAAGTTCTGTGTTAAGCTTCATATGAGACGCGGGCTTCGGCCTCTACGTCTGGATATTGCATGGATGCCTGAGACGCAAGTTCCAAGCTCTGTATCTTGGCCATTGCAGTGAGGTAGAGACGGGAGTTTCGACCCTTGCGTCCTGGTACTACAGTGGTATTAAGACGCGGCTTTCGAGCTCTGCGTCTTGGTTATTGTAGTAACATTAAGACGCAGGTTTTAACCTTCGCGTCTTGGTGCTGTGCAAGTAGTTGTGCTGCCTTATCTCTGGAGTTTGGACTCTACTTTCTGATTACTTGACCCCAGTGATTTTTAGACAGTCTACACCAGTTGACACCCTGCCATCCTCACTGAAACAGTGAGATGTAAGCTTGCACTTTAGGGCTGGATTTTCGCTTGTTGCTTAGAAATTCCTGCAAGTTTGTGTTGCTTGACCCAATCAATCCAACATGGAGACTCAGAGAGGTTGGAAGTTAGCCCAGATAGGCTGAAAAGTCTTAGGCTTAGCCCTGAACTTAGCCTTAATGGCTGGTTTTCTACCTGAAGTTATAGCTTTGCCGTGATGCGAAGCTATCTGAGCACTTTGTGCTTTAGCACTGCTGTACAGTGATTTGCCTTCAAATGAAGTAGCTTCGCTATTAGCACCAGAGGGTGCTTCAGTTTTAAATTCGCAGCTCATAACTTTCTAGCAGGAAGCGAAGTTGCTGCAGTTTCACTGATAGCACTTAGGAGTGCTTTGCATTTAGCTTCACGGGAGGGGCGAAGTTGAGTCTTGTAAAGGGCTGGAGTAGTCTTGTAGTCAGAGACTACTCGAGCTTCTCTCGAAGCTGAAGTGGAGGACCCTTTAGCCTTGCATAAGGCTGAGTTGGTGATCGTACATATATTTTGCATTCTTTTCATTACACTCCTACATTTATCGTGTAATAAATCTGCTTATTTCCTTGTCTTAAATATTTAATTTACAGAAGATAATAATGAAGAGAAAGAGGATTAAACAAAATAAATACCAGTTAAAATCAGATTTAACTAGATCTATTTGGTTAGCTGAGGATGATCCCAGATCTAGTTAGAACAAATCAAGGATTGGGGCAAATGTTCAGCTGAAGATCAGAGCAAATCAAAAAGATAACACCAAACGGAAACTGATAAACTTTAGATTTCTATAAATCCATTTTGGTTAGCTAAAGATCAACTGAGGATAATATCAAATACAGAGAGATAAATGGATAGAGAGAAGATTAACTGATGAGATGAAGTAAGTTTGACTCAGATTCTGACTGGATATATTTTAGTATTTGAATCATAACTTTCGCTACATAATCTCAATTCTGATAATTCAAGATGATCTAGAAAACAGACTTACAGGGCTACAACACTTATGTTGATTACTATTTCTAATTCGGTCATTTTATAAGTGATATTAAGCAATTAATACGCCAACAAACTGTAGATCAGAACTGAATATCCACATCAAATTAAGTTTGAAGATAAGGGGAGGATTCTAATTCAAAAATAGCCAGCTTTCTCTATCTTCATACTCCTCTAATCTCTGTATTTCTTCTATAAATACCTACAATCTCAAAGGCAAGAGGATGACCAAGCAGAGAATAGAACTTAGGCTAATTTGTAGTTTGTAACTTAGGTTTTTATTTTCTTTCATGTAATTTTTATTTTCTTTATGTAACTGAGATGAGATGATACTTTCATGGAGTAATGAGAGCAAGCTTGTACTGCAGGTGACACCGGTGTAAGTGATCTCTTCTTTTATTGTTATTTGAATTGAATCAAAGTTACCTTTTCTTCTTTACTCTTGTTTTTGTTTACTCTCCTCTAATGTGTTGCAATCCAAGTAAATCTGTTAGCCTCGAGACTACTTCGTCATTGCAAGTGCCCTTGATGGCCTATGGTGATGAATAACCATTCACTTGCTAGTATAGCTTGCCCTTTTATTCTTAATGTAGATCGGGAATGGGGAAGATCCTACACGCCATGCTTGATCGCCTTCAAAGACAAGGTAAGTCATAGCTACGAATCCAAGATATATGAGCACAAAAGGGTATGTAACTTTTAGTTTCTTTCTTTTCTTTTAATTTTTTTAGTTTAGAACACCACAATTTACCATTTTTTTATCATTTCTTTTCCATTTCTTTGTACATATCATTTCCAGTTTTTTCATCTTCTTAATCTACCATCTTCTTCCTAACTCACTTTAACCTAATTTTTCTCTTTTTCTTTACAAGAACTAAAAGAAGAATTTTAATCATCCTAACACCACAATTTACCATTTTTTTATCATTCTTTTTCCATTTCTTTGTACATATCATTTCTAGTTTTTCCATCTTCTTAATCTACCATCTTCTTCCTAACTCACTTTAACCTAATTTTTCTCTTTTTCTTTACAAGAACTAAAAGAAGAATTTTAACCATCCTTTGTATCTTAAAAGAAAACTTACTAAAAAAACCTTCCATCGCTAGTCCCTCCTTGTGGATCACGACCCGCATAGCCTCTTACTATTGCGGTAGAATTGAGTAACTTATACTTTTTAATCTTAAATCTGAAATACTTTATTCTTGTGTGCAGGTTACAACCTCAATCAAACTTTGGCGCCGTTGTCGGGGAGGGACGGTAAGTTATTCTCTTTTTAGATTTACATTTTTGGTTAACTTTCTTTTTTGTTTTTGGGGTACAGGCTTGACAATAAGGAATCTTTGCTGTAGTGGACATATAAGTGGCCTTGGACTCTGCTCAAGAAAGCAGAGCCAGAAGCCCTAAGATTTGCTACATTCATGTAGCAATCTGAGTGAACTACTAACCTGTATTTTTTTGCAGGTTGGCTGTAGTGCAAAGTTTAATATTTGTAACTATATATTTTCTTGTTTGTCTCACTGTACTTTCTTTCTAACCTCAACAGTAAAATGATGTTTGGTAAATGCTAAAAACGGTTTAGACTTGCATTTAGGCACGTGTCTAATTCGTTTACATTTTCCGTTACTGTTGAAGAGTGCTGGAGCAAAGGTACGTGTGCATAGCATCTAGTATAAGAACACTTTTTGATTGTTTACAATGCTTAAGTGTTACTTTTCTTGTACACTGCACTAAATCAATCTTAAGGGCTTGTCCTATGAACAAGATAAGGTGGGGAAGTCATTACCCTCCCTTAGCCCACAAACAATCTCCTCACTCACTAACCCAAGCCTAACTAAAAATGAGTAGACGTTGGCCCTAGGGACATCTCGGACTCAATTAGGAGATTATCCTAAGGGGAAAGGAGTTGGAATTTGACTCCTGCCAAATCAGTGTCTAGGAAGGGGATTAAGGGCCGAAAGCCTGAAGGTTGGTGGTTACTTAACTAAGGAACGTCTTTGACGGATAACCTCCCACCAATCTTGCCCTGACCTGACTGATTAGCTTGTGGTCAAAGTCTACATTATACCTCTCATAGATAGTCTAACCAGTTAGGAGTCGTCTAGGTCATAGGTTTACCCTAACTTAGGTTAGAATTTTTTCTTTTTTTTTGCTCATTTGTTTGTTTTTCTTTGTTTGTGTTTAACATTTATTGTGTGATATGGCTTATAACAATAATTTTTCAATTTTAATGATAATTCATATTACACCCCAACCTCTTTTTCGGATATCACCAACCCGGCATATCATAACTTTAACCAACCTAGTGTGCCGGATTGGTCCTATCCTAATCAATATATGAAATCACCTAGAGGGGGTGAATAGGTGATAATGCTAATCTAGTAAACTAAATGCGGAATTTAAAAACTAATTGCAATAACAACTAACAGTGATGCACACACAAACAAGCCAAGCATATAAATATGAATGATCAATATGAAATGATGCAAGGCACAATATAAAGAGAGAGAGTAAGAGTCAATGGATCAAGCGCAAACACAAAGATTTGTTTCGAGGTTCGAGCACCCAGCTCTACATCCCCGCCTTCACCCAGAAGGATTTCGAATCCACTAGCTTGTCCACAAAGGACTCCCACACAGGGAACTTCCACCGAGGATTTGGGCAATACAATAACTAGGAGTACCCAACTCCTCTCTTTACAACCACAACCTCTCACTAGAGGCAAAGCACCAAGCTAACCAAACAATCACCTCACAACTTGAGGGATGAGCACAAAACTACACAAGGATCATCTCACAACTTGAGGGATGCAACCCACTTGCACAACCTCCTCAACACTATGAGGGAAAGGCACAAAGCCAAGCAATAATAGGGTTTACAACTTGGTGGTATAACAACCACACACAATTTCTTTTCCCACAAAACAAAAGGATCCTATAGAATAGGATAGTAGATGTAGCTCAAGTGTGGAGAAAACCAAAGGGATGTAAATCAAAAACTCAAAGAAAATCCTTGGGAAAATCTAGAAACCAAGATGAAGAAGTTGAATCAAAACACTTTTCCCAAAAACCCTTTTCTTTGATTTTTCAAACCCTAGAAAAACACCAAATAGATTGTATACTTTAGAGCCCAAAAACTTCTTTTGATTGCTGTAAAAACACTGGAGAGTATGAAAATATTAGCATAAAAATTCTTAGTGAAAACCTCTTTCCAATGGGGTATTTATAGCCCCTTGTCAAAACTAACCGTTAGCAGCAAATTAGGCCAGAATTGACCTTTCGGTCGACCGGCCAACGGTCAATTTTTGACCACTGGCAGCTACCGGTCGACCGCCCGGTCGACCGGCCCCAGAAACAGATAGCAACGTCTCTCTGTCCGGTCGATCGCCCGGTCGACCGGGAGCAACCCGAGAGTGGGTTGCTCTCAGTCGGTCGACCGTGCGGTCGACCGGCTTATGGGGCTGCCCGCGTGCACGTTATTGTGCACGTCGGTCGACCGCTACGGTCGACCGTCCGGTCGACCGACCTAGCCTAGCAGAGGCAATTCTGGGACATTAAAACTGGATTTTTAAAGTCTTAAAAATTCCCATAAAAACTCTAAAAATTCACAAAAATAGTTTTCTCATTTTACATTGATATATAAATTTGTGTTAAAAATTTCAACACAAATTTCAAACATTTTGAACCATATTTGTGTTATAGAAATTTTGCCAAAAAACCAAAAACCATATTTTCTAAAACTTAGATTTTTGAATTGAAAATACGTTTTGTCCAAAACTCATCCAAATACAAAAACATGATATTTAAACACTTTGAAGCAAGTTGCATATGGACATAAGTCCAATATACATGAAACATATATATATCCATATTTTTGACTTTAATTCCAAAAATACGTTTTGTTAAAAACATAAGACCTAAATACATGAATAGGCATATCAAAATAAGTTTGTCTAAGTAGTTGAAGCATGCATGTATATATAGAACAAATCTAATATACATTAAACCATGTAAACTTGTTTTGATATAATATCTATTCATGAAAATCAAGATCGGTTAACCAAAAAACCGAAAACCAATATCCAAATACAAAACGTGTGTGTTGTGAACTTGAGCATATCATACTATTCTAATCTTTACAAATAGATCTAAACACAAAACTAAACTAGGTACCGATGTCTTCTTGTAGAGCGCCGTCTCCAAGCCGACTCGATCCAAACCGTGATTCACCGAGCTTGACTCCAACGAGTGCTATATATGATCTTGATGCTCGGGCTCTTGAATCACCATGTGAAAGTCGATTTGGAAGCTTTCACCAACTAATATCTTGATTAATGATCTGAAACTAAACTCACAAGATTATTAGTACACATAACTACATGAGTTAATCATCATCAAAACTAGAGTGGAAGGCCTCTGGGCCAACAATCTCCCCCTTTTTGATGATGACAAAACTCATGGAGTTATATATGCATGGATTAAAGTTAAGCTTCAAAAAAGCTCCCCCTTAACTCATGCATCTCAATAAACAATCAAATATGCAATGAATGTTCATAAACATGTATGCATCAACATGCATAAGACACATAAATTTTCAAAACATGCTCTTGACACCAATTAAATAAAACAAATAAATTTTCAAAACAAACTCTTGATACCAATTGCAAAACAAAACTAATTAAATCTCTTGATACCAAAAATAAACATGTTCTTTAAATAATGCTTTTGATACCAATTGAACTTAATAAAAACATAAAACATGCATATAAAAACATGCATATA